>CM067507.1:13413147-13691194 GCA_034509495.1 Acestrorhynchus altus | reverse complement strand
ATATATATATATATATATATATATATGCCTGTGCTGTGCATATATCAGATAATAGCAGAAAGCAAATATTTAATACAATTAGGAAATGTTTATGTATTTGCTTGAGATCATCAATTTCGAATGGAATGGAAACACATTTGCAGAATATCTACTTTAAATAATAATAATAAAAAAAACCGAATATAACTAAATGTGTTTCTTTTACAGCTGCAGAACATGACTGAAGACATCATCTACCAGAGGACTGATGCAGAACTGAAATCATACCAGTATCTTACAAAAAATGTAAGATCCTAAACAGACATGCTGCATGGTATCTGCTTTTAATCTTGACTCTGAGGGTGTTTTCTTGTACATGAAGTAGAGATCATTGTTCTCTTACATAAAGCATATAGATGTACCTTATTTGTCTCATTTAGCATCAACATTTCAGCTCTTCGCTTGAATTTTATTTGCCTTCTAAATGGAAGCCAGTCTGCTGTTGCCTAATACTGTAAAGACTAATAGAAGTTCTGGCAAGTGACTAGTTTGACTGAATCCTGTAAGAATCCTATAATTTGGAGATTATTTTGATTTAGGAACACGGTGAAGCATGCTCTAATGTCTGTCCCCATCAATTTGTTTAGTAATTACAGCTGCATCACCATGACCATTTCACACTTGCTAACATGCTTCAGAATAAACCCACTTTGTTTGCAACACTGCTAAACTAGGATTGCAAGAACATAGGTTCACTGATCAGCACAAGTGCTGAGCCTTTGCTTAAGCCCAGCATGCTCCTCCAAGTCAGAGGTTAAGAAAGCAGCCAAGATGTCGTGTGTAAGTTGAGGAAACTGTGAAGGCGACTACCAGGTGATAACACAATTATTTTAAGAGTCAGGGAGGGCTGTGACTTCTTGAAGACTATGTTGAGGACTGACACCTTTTCACCATGCCCCAGTCCATGGCTTCCTCAATTAGCTGCTATAGGTGGAACATTCCATGCTGAAGTCCATAGTGACACTTAAGGGGATCATTCTCAGCTGTGCAGGTCCCTCAAGTAATCAACACCCCCAGCTGTGTGAGGCCACCAACATAACCCTTTGTTCTTATTGCACAATGGGTATGCTGCTATTGGAGATACAGAAGCTCTTGCATGCTTCAGACACATTTGATTTGTTCAGTAATCCTTTGCATAACATAGCTGACTGAATCATGTTTTTGACCCCCCCCCATATGTTCTCTGTCTTTGCAAGGTTACTTGCCTACTGGATGTATTAGAAATAGACAATGTTTTTTAGTTCTGCGATGACTCTTATCTTGTATGTTTAATCTGTATCTCTGTTACATGCCTGTATGATTGTGTTGGATTGTGTCTGTTGCATTATAACAGATTCTGTTCTGAATGTATATTTGTGTTCTGTTTTCAAAAAGTGTGCTGAGATGGAAATGCCACCAAGTGGCTGACCATTGAAACTTGCAGCTTCACAGCTTCCACTGAACTGAAGAAGTGTAAAGCCTAGATATATGTAGCATACTTATCAGCTGCATATAGATTACGAGGACGGTCCGAAAGTGGAAATTGACCTGATCTCTTAAACTGCTAAATAAGTGCTGTTCACAGTGTTTAGAACAGAAATGTAAGGTTACATTCATCACATCAAACCAGTGCTGTCAGTTCAGGCCTGTTTTGAACATGCTTTTTA
Source organism: Acestrorhynchus altus (assembly GCA_034509495.1). Taxonomy (NCBI): domain Eukaryota; kingdom Metazoa; phylum Chordata; class Actinopteri; order Characiformes; family Acestrorhynchidae; genus Acestrorhynchus; species Acestrorhynchus altus. The sequence continues at coordinate 13,689,509 of CM067507.1, read as the reverse complement.
AACATGCACACGTTTTTTGAAAGAAAAACGAAACACTTCTGTTTTTGCAGAGTTGGTGTAGCCTTTTGCATGATTGACTAGGGTTCCGTTCTAAAGGCCAGAGAAACTCACCATGCTACATGACGTGAATACGAATCCTTGGGTCAGTCTCCTTATGCTACATCCACTTACCTATGTAACATGAATTAAATGTAAATCACACTGGATTAGAGCATCAGCCAGACATAGATGTAATGTTTTTCAGTCAGTAGTTTATTCTCTGTTCGCTTCAGCACATGGAAAGTCAAGTGCAGTACCACAATGCTTGATACTATGCAGTGTCTTACAACTTAATGAACAGATTTTTTTGTTTTTTTTGTCAACACAATATGAAACAATATAGATCCAATATGGATGTGAATACTTTATCTTCTTAAATATGCTCTGAATGGAAGGGTAGTGAAGGCACACAATATAGGCTTCCATTATTAACACTTTACAACAAATTATAGAGGTTAGAGGTTATACCTAATGTTATGCACTTAAGGCCATATGTGCTCATACATAAAAACTTCATTGTATAGCATGCTATTGTAACTCACCAAACAAAAAATTAGCACCCTGCATGTTTAAAGTGGTAGTGACCACCAGACTTCTGCAGATGGTGATTTTGGCAAAAGAAGTGATTGCATTTGGGCATGCCAACGGCCATAAAGGAATTGGCTGAGTTTACATGTGTATCAAGCAGTCCTGTGGGTCTACCAGCAGTGGCAAAAGTTCCAGTCTACATGAATTTTGAGAATTGTCAGAACTGTGTCAATTTTCTCAATCTTTGAATCCTGTTGCACACGCCACAGGTATTTATAACCTCATGCATCCTCATGCAACACCATCTGCAGGAGCCTGAAGGTACTTCCCTTCTAGACACAAGAGGTGACAAATTTTCTGACAGACAAAATCTTCATATTTCCAAAAGTGTACAAGAAATGAAAAAAAAAAAAAAAAAAGTTCCAAGACATTGTGGAGGATTTCTGTTCATCCATTCATCATGAAACTCTGAGAATATCAAAGAAAAAATGGCGATCAAAGGTTTGATTATAGGAGATAATCAGTATGGAATTACTGACTATGCTGTAGTACTAAAAAAACAGTAAACTTTCATACAGATCTATTCTTTGCTCCATATGAAGCCCACCAAAGATCATGTTGATCAAACAGCCGTAGGGAATTATGCAGTGCCTTCATATGTGTAAAGAAGAACGCTAAGCATTTGACTTTGCTGGTTGGTGAGACAGATGGCCAACTATCTGGATTGTAACAAAGCAACTGCGTATCAAGGGAGTCTGCTGTCTTTATGTCACAATGCCAATACATTCATGTGACCTAATTGAGTCGTCAGGGGGCTGAAGGGCAATCTGAATTCCAGTTAAATGGTGCTTATCGCAGAAAAAGAACATAGAGTACTACTGATAATGATCGCTTTGGTGTTTAGAGGAGGCAAACAAGAAATGAATGGGTGAAAGTCTCAAGGTACTCTGAGTAAAACTTATATTTATGTGAATAAATATATTTATTTCTCTTTATATCCTCATTAGACCCACTTTTGCTGTGTGCAAACGTATTATTTCAACTCCAGACCTTCAGAACAAATGGGAAGAGTTGGGAATCTGTCCGCAGAAGTGTGCCAAGTGTTAAATGAATGTGATCCACAAATAAACACGTTATCAAGCACATTTTACCCATTAAATGTGGTTTGATTATTTAATACATTTTCAGTAATCCCTTTTGTGTTAAGCTGAACACTGAAAAAACATTTGTTAGGCCTTAATTTTTGTCCTACTTCTGGGCTTGCAGGCCTGTGCCTTGTACGGCAGCTAGGACATATTGGTGTGAGGGAAGGTCAGGAAGGGCACTTCTTCTTAATTAGTGTCTCTAATAGAACATACTTTATATATCCATAACTTTGTTTTGACTACCCAAATATAGTAGCACACTATACATGTGAATCCTACAGTTTGGCCTTTAAAAAAAACCCAATCATTTTCAAACAGCATCAGAAGCCTCATTGGGCCTAAAATATGTTACCAATTAAGACTCTTGTGCTTCACTTATTAATTAAAAAAAAGTTGTCGTGTTCTTAACACCTCCTTGGATATTAAGGTCATATAGACCTTAATGTCTGTTGCTGTTCTTTCAGCTGTGAGGGCAAGTGACTTGTTTATGAAGCATTGTTTCCTTCCTTTTGTCCTTGGGGACGAAGATAACCCTGTGAAATTCCTCCTGGGTGCCTCTGTCTGATTGAGAAGAACAGCTATGCTGGTGTGGTGCATTGAGATCTGGGTGGTAGCAGGTGGTCTTTCTGTGAAGGTCTCCTTGCAAATTCTGGCAACCTTTTTGGATCATGCTTCTTGGGTTACATGTCCTTCCATTAACATTTTGATAAAGACTGGAACACATTTAATTCAATTATCAAACGTTACCAAGATCCTAAAAGGAAAACTACTTGAACTATCATTTTATTCCATTTTCATTTATCTTAATTGAATGATGTCAACGTTTCATTCAAACAGCAAGGAATTTAATGTCTTGAAATAACTCCAAGCCCTTCACACCATTTCATATGCCTGGGACCCCCATTAAAGTCAACATGTACTGTGACGCTCCATGCAGAACTGGTCTTAATTTAACTGTGAGTGATTGAAGGTTGTTGCCTTGTGTTTTCTTAAGTGAACTTTTGGACACCTCCTCCTCATACTCAGCTGTTCCATGCCAGCTCCTCCTTTAATCAGCACCATAGTGTTGGCTATAGCATCAGTACAGAATAGCCCATACATTTAGGTCACTTCCTTTCACATATCTTTGGTTACTTGTAGCATGTAGAAGGTTTGTAATAGCCTACAAGAAGGACATGCATGTGGTGTTTATTCAGACAGTAGTGGTGCTGGTAAGTTTAAGGTCCCTTTTCTTGAAGTGTCTGTAAGGTATGCTCTTCATGTTTTATTAAACAAAGGTTTAAATGACTGTGTGCATGTGTGGGTACTGTAATATATGCTTGAATGCTATCAGAAGAAAATGATTTCAATAATTGATTTATAATATAATAAATAATAACACCTTTTAATGCTTTTCTTGCTGATCATTTTAGTGATGCATGACCATCAGTCCTTCAGGTTAACTCTCTCTTCTCTCTTTCAGCTCTCTTGGTCTCTCAGCTACTCACAGGTAATGCAACTTTGTGTGTAACCTAAGAAACATACCGAGATGTGGTAAGACATATTTCCTTTTTAAACCATAAACGTACATTTAAGAAACTTATAACTTGATAGCATTAACAATGTTTAGCCATGCTTATCTTATGTCAAGTCATTAAAACTACAGTCAGCAAACATTTACTTACCACCGCAAAAGTATTTCCTCAGAACTTCCATTTTGGGTAATAATTATTAGTTATATTTGAGCAAACGCTTTCTTTTGGCTTGTAGATTTATTAAGGAATAATTGTACATTTCTCATATCTCATAATTCTGTCTTCCTGTCAACTCTATTATATATCCAGTTTCCACTTGCTTCATGCACATCTTCCTTTGTGAAGGAATTGTGATGGAAAAGAGAGTTCTATGGAAAAGTCATATTGAAATCAGTTATTACTGTTAATTACTGCTAAGATTATAACTGATTTTAATTACTGTCATTTTATTTCATCATAGGCTGGTGAATCATTGTGAAGGCTAAGGTGGGTTATTCATTTTATTTGAATGATATTAGATTAGTTAGATAAATGAGTTGTGATACATTACTCTCACTAATATTTGATAAAAGTGTACTGTAGTGTTCTTGTTCTCTTGTTGTTTCTTTTTAAAGCATACCAGACCACTGCATTTAGAAATCTGTTCAAGTACTAGTTTTAAAGTACATGAAAATACCCAGAACAATTTGCATTCTCATTGATTGTTTATCATGTGTACTGTTATGTTAAAGCTATCTCCACTGTTCAACAGCATGCTAGTTTAATTACATGTGAACAATGGAATTATATTTGATTATATGTGGCAACAGGTAGGTCAGTGTGCAACTGCATTTACATTTGGTGGCAGAGGAACATTTTTGATAGAGTATGTCTGTATCAGTGCCCATGATCAGTATTATTGTATTATTTTTCATATTATTTTTTTTCCTTATTCATTCCTTATTAAATTATTTTTGTCTGAGGTCTTCACATTTGTGGAAAACCTTTTGATAGTCTGATAAGGAAATGTCTACCGTCATTATAAAACCATTTACAATACTATATAGTACAAAAATATGCAATAGTGTGAAAAGTTTATTTTTTTGGTTCATTATTTAATTAAAAAAAGTTATATGTTTTATATTTCTTACTTTTAAAGTGACATTTTAAGCTTTATGTTGATATTGTCTGATTAGTCATTTATTCAAAAATTTTAATTCTAATGATTTAATATTCTGAATTTCTGATATTAATGAGGTGTAAAACATTGATCAGCAGTAAATCAACAAAAAAACATTATGTAGAATAAATATTATATATCACAGTTTACCTTTTTAAATAAAGTTGTGAGCAAAAATTAACTTCAGCAATACTCATAAATATTCACGCTATAATTGTTCCATGAAATTTCAGATTTTAGGAGCTGGTAGAAGCCCTTTTAATATGGGTTAGATATAAAAACAGAAAGTACAATAATTTAGGAGACTTTTTAGTTTATGCACCTGTCACCACACTATATTTAACACATCATTATTTATTTTTAGCAGATAACAGCAATATTCACCGCCTGACTTTCCTCTGCATGTCTACATTCTGGTGTTTTCATTTTTAGACCTTTTCAGTGGCTGATCTTATTCAGCTGTTTTTCTTATGCAGGTATTTTTTAATTCTTAGTCCTAGATCTTGGGTTCCACTGGTCTTTCTCATTTACAGCTAATCCAAGCCTTTCATTAGGTGAACTGCATTAGAGCAAAGATAACACTGCAGCATACAATGTGTGGTCTTTAGAACTACTACAGAAGAAAATATCCTGTATAAGACTAAATATGTGAATAGTATTAAATACAGAAGTAGCCACACAATGGTGTGTGGTCGTATAGTACAGCTGTGTCAGGAATAATAAGAGGATCACTAATAATATTACACTCTTGAGAATCTAACAAAGGGATGCTCCTTTCTGGTCCTGGAGATCTACCACCTTGGAGAGCTTAGACACAACACACCTAACTCTTACAGATACCCCTGGAAACCCTTGTTACTCTGATCAGGTGTGTAAGATTAGCTGTTGAGCCAAACTCTGCATTGATGCTGTAATGAGAGTAAAGGTAATGTAGTGAGGTAATATCACATTCACAACACAAACAGAGTTCAACTGCACATGAACTTTATTCTATACAGCTACAGACAAGAACTTGTGTTGCATCACAGAAACCAAGCTTCTGGGAGAAGTTCACGGGAGAGTTTCACTCTTCATCATGTCCTTTCTAGAAAGTGGAGAAAGGAAGAGTTAAAAATCCGAACATGTCAGGTAAGATTTTAATTTTATGTGCTCTAACCATTTGAGCTGACGTATGTCACACTTAGTACTATAAAATTAAACTCTTATACATATAAACATTATATACATTATACATACAGTATATAATTTACATTATATATATTATACATTCTGCATATACATATGATCGTAAAGCACAATTTTATGTGAAGGTTTGGCCATATTTATACAATTTGGCTGTGACCGAATTAACAAAATTAAAGTTATTAATGTTCTGTGCTGTTCATCATATAATCCTTGATTCTGTTGCTTACAAACATAATCCTCCCATTAATTAACTAATGTTACATGGACATTACACGGACTAACGTTACAGTGGCTCTGAAATATCATTTGTTTAGCAGCTATATGAGCAAATGTTGCCAGGTCCATTCGTTACACTGTGTTTCTTAGTAACGAGACTCACAGATGGATTCTGGTCCATATTCAGCTCATGTAGTGATCTACAGTGTTTGCTATAAATTACCCGTGAATTGTGGGAGATTATAATGTCCTCAAAATCATGTCCAAATTCCAAAAACGTTGTCTCTGTATGTCAGCCCCCATGTCAAAAATCTGTCTACTGATTAGCACAGCATATCTGATGTAGTCTGGGTCATAGTAGCAAATGATTGTGTATTCTGAGGAACAGTGTCACCGTTCTTTCTTTGTTTAAGACACGTCTACATCTTCTACATACAGTTCGCTAACTGTCTACATCAGGAGCCTGTTTGTATGTTGTCTCAAACCGATAATATTTAATTTGCCTTGTGTTACGTCTGTGATTTTATTCTATAAATATGATTATAAATACATAATTAATAGTTAGTTTGAACATGAGTGATTTCGACTTGTTCTTTATACTTTATCTTTTGTTTTTACTTTTATTATTTAAAATACCATAATCAGCCCTCTATGGTCTACTGAGGATGGCCCAGCGGACCACTAGAGAATACTTCACGGCCCACTGCCAGTCCCTTACCCACAGGTTAAAAAACCCTTCTTTATGCTACAATAGCAACGTAGTAATTAAATATTCCTTCAACTTTCAAAATATTCTTCAAATTTTACAAATATCTATATAAATATAATACATTATTCTGTGATATTGAATAATTACTCCTTTTATATTGTTCCAGCAGTGTTTTTCTTTATTTATCATTTATCTGTTTGTCTTATTTATCATTTCCACTTAACCATGACTGTGAACACTCACCTTAGAGCCAGTGTCACGGCTTTTGGCTCTCAGCTTGTTGACCTGAGACTCAGCAATGTCAGCCCTCTCCTCAGCCTCATCTAGCTCGTGCTGGAGCTTGCGGAACTTTGCAAGATTGGAATTGGCCTGCTCCTCCTGTAGAATAAATCATTCATTTTTCAATTGAGAAAAGAGAATTTAGGCAATGTATATGACCAGTCTTGGAGGAAAAAGAGCAAGCGCATGTTTAAACGATTACTTACAGCTTCTTCTGCAGATCTCTTGTAGGACTTAACTTTCAGCTGCAGTTTGTCTACCAAATCCTGAAGGCGGGCCAGATTCTTACGATCCTCCTCAGTCTGTGAGATAATAGTACAGATGAAGAGAATCTATAGAACTATGTCAGTTATTATATGGCTGTGTTTTTGAATCAAACTGTGCTACAAGTGGAACAAGTGGAGATCATTTATGGTGCAAATGTGTCGTCATCATTACATTTTACACATGTTATATTATACTCATGCTTTTATGCTCAATAATATAATATTTTTGGACATTTTAAATTAGAAAAACTAGACCTAGACCTACCTGATAGGTGAGCTCTTTGATGCGCCGCTCATATTTGCGAATGCCTTTTACAGATTCACTGGCCTTTCTCTGTTCCAACTCCACCTCACTTTCCAGCTCTCTCACCTGCAAGAAACAATTGGGATGTTGGAGTCGGATGTTGGGGTCAACCTATAATAATACTTTGGGTTTATTTCTTTATTAAACTATTCTAAAATAGTTTCAGTTACATACCCTGGCCTCCAGTTTCTGGACCTGCTTCTTGCCACCCTTCATGGCGATTTGCTCAGCTTCATCCAGACGGTGCTGCAAGTCTTTGATGGTTTGCTCCATGTTCTTCTTCATGCGCTCCAAGTGAGCACTGGTGTCCTGCTCCTTCTTCAGCTCTTCTGCCATCATGGCAGCATCAGTGATGGCTTTTTTGGCTTTTTCCTCAGCATTCCTGCATTCTTGGACAGCCTCCTCTACCTCAGTCTGAAGTTGGGATGTGTCTCCCTCCAACTTCTTCTTCTGGTTCAGCAGGCTAGTGTTCTGTTTCAGAGATAGTAGAATTTAAATGCTACAGACATAAATGTCAACAAGTATATGATGACATGACGAGCAAATGGCACTTATATTTTACCTGAGAGTGCAGGAGTTGAACCCTCTCACTGACATCCAGCAGTTCCTGCTCAGCCAGTTTCCGGCCTCTCTCAGTCTGCTCCACCAGGGATCTCAGCTCATCCAGTTCAGCCTGCAGGAGGTTGTTGGCGTCTCTTCAATGGCTATGATGTTCTTGAGATCACTATTACCACGGAGTGCTTCATTTGAACTGCAGCTGAGCATCCTAGAAGGCAAAAGTATTATAATGTAAACAATGGTAGAATTTAGGAATTGGGATATGAGGTGAAGATCCCTGTAAATGATTTTTCCTCACTCTTCATATGTCCATGGGAGGCTCTTGAGTTGTTTCTTGTGCTTTCCTGTAGCCTGTCTGTTGGCTCTGACTGAGCTGATTTCCATCTCATTGAGATCTCTCCATCTTCTTTCTCTCTAATTCTGAGGGCTCTTCATTCCTGGCCAAGTAGTCTCAGACTCAGAGAGCTTTGTAGGGTGTCCACACTCTCTGCTGGTTCCTCTTGGCCTGCTCCATCTCCTCATCCTTCTCAGCCAGCTTGGTACCAATATCAGCCTTCACCTGGTTGAACTCCAGCTGAGCCCAGAGAATCTTTTCCTTCCTCATGTTCAAGGAGCTCTATTAGACTGCCAGATGAGTCAATCAAAACCATAATTAACTAATTAATGTGCTGTCACGTCAACATAACTAAGTATTTATTCCTTAAATGTCTAGTGAATTCTATCTGGAAAAATACATATTCATAAAATCTAGTCAGTGTACCTCAGTTTCTTCTAAAGAAGACTGAATTTCCGAATTTTCCTGCTCCAGCGTTTTACGGATTTTCTCTAGCTCATGAATGCTTTTTCCAGTCTCCCCAATTTGCTCAGTGAGATCGGAAATTTCCTCTGTTTGACAAACAAGGTAGTGCTGGTCAGTAGGTAGATTATATTTAGACAAGGATATCCTTCAGTTTACCAGAACTTTGTACCAAACATGAAAAATTGAGTTCTTGTTCTCCTTTTCATGGTCTCCAAATGATCCAAAGACTCTTCATATGAGTTCTTCAGTTTGAAGAGTTCAGTGCTAAGAGATCTGGCCTCCTTTGGAGCGCTTAACTGAAGTCTGGGACTCTCAAACTTCTGCTTCCACTACAAGAATCTATACCATACCAAAACATTTAAATTTGAATTAAAAAAGACTTGTGTAATGCATGAGTTTATGTGTAAAATCATCTTTACTGACCACTTTCATTTCATTTCATAACATAAAGATAAACCAGTGATTTGTCACCTTGTCAAAGTTCCTTTGCTTCTTGTCCAGAGCAGCAGCAGCAGCATTGGATCTTTCCACATCAACCATGAGATTCTCACTTCATTCTGAAGTCTGTGCTTGGTCTTCCAGAGAGGAGAGCATTTGGCATTGACAGCTTCTCCATAGCTTTTTCGGCATTTTGCAGACGCTGAGCCAGTTTCTTTTTCTGCATGACATTTCAGTAAAGTATATATGAAAAAGGTTTTCTTTTATGGATGAAATGATAATATCTGAAAAATAGATAACTGAGCTTACTTTGCATCCTCCTCCAGCTCCTCTGTCCTCTCTGATGGCACGTTTCATATTTCGGGCCCCTCCACTGAGCCACCCCAGAGTTGGCCTTGAGAGGATTGCGCTGCAGCTCAGCCTTGGCCTCCTGCTCCTCTCATACTGCTCTCTACAGCAGGTCAGAATCATGCCGGGCTGACTGGACTGCATGGGCCAGAGCATTCTTAGCCTGCAAGAGACTGAACATGTGTATTTCATAGCATATGATAACACAACACACTGCATTAATAAATGTTTGGATAATGATTTGAAATACCTTCACTTCTTCAAGTTGTCTCTTGAGATCTTCAATCTGTTGTGGCAGACTGTTTTCTGGTCAGCCAGAGACCAAGGAATCCTTCTTCCAGCTGTCTTGAAAAGTCACCTTCATTGCAGATTGATCACAGTGATATGTCTGTTGTCTGTATGTTGCTGAATTATGCTTTGCACAAACCACATTTGATCGGAGCCCTTACCGTTCTCAGTCTGTAGTTTTGCTTTTTGCATGCTGAAGTCATTGATGCTTCGCTGCCCTTCCTCATATTTAGTCCCGTATTCACTCAATATCCGTCCTCAAGAGTCCTGTACATTTTTTCCAAGTTGGTCTAGAACAGAGAACAGGTTAGAGAACATCCATAAAGTTTAGTAAAGTTATGTGAAAGTTTAGTTAAGACTTTAAAATGACAAGTTCAGCAGGAAGACTTATATGCCATCTTTGACTTAATAATCTGTTCCATGTTGAGACCACATCATCAGTTTTTCTCCAATCTTGAGTTCACCTTTCTTTTTTTCAAGCTTCTGCTTCACTCTCTGAAGGTTGTCGATTTGTTCTCCTAGGTCGGACACACTGTCAGCATGTTTCTTCCTCAGTGTTGCAGCAGCTGCTTCTGGTGTTGCAGAGTGGCTCTTCTGTCTCTGCGCAGTTTCTGGAACTCAGCCTCTCTCTTCTTGTTCATCTCAATCTGGGCAGCTGTGGCACCACCAGCCTCCTCCAGCCTCTCACTGATCTCTCCAGTTCTCTGAGCCAGGTCTGCTCTGCTTCTCCACCTTGGCTCGAGCAGCTCTTTTCAGCCTCCAGCTCTTTCTTCAAGTTCCTCAATGCGGCCTTACCACATTTCAGGACAATGAGACATAGAGAGCCTCATTAAATAAGTCAACTACCAATAGACTATCATGCTCCTTACCTGCAGCTCTTTTAGCTTCTTCTGAAGTTGTGCTGCTAATGCCTGTTCATCCTCAACTACTGTTGAGCTGGCTGATCTCAAAGTCTTTCCCAGGCAGAAAATCAGTAATTGAAGAGCTTAAAAGTCTGAATTGGTTCATAGCTATCACATAATAATAATAATAATAATAATAATACAATAATAATAATAATAATAATAATAATGATAATAATAATAATAATAATAATAATAATAATAACAATAATAATAATAACAACAATAACAATAATAATAATACACATTAATAATAATAATAATAATAATAATAGCCAACAACAACAACGGCCAGCAATTTTACTTTCTTAGTCTCTCCTCCAGCTGCTGCTTATTACTTCAGGTCCATGACATTCTTGGGTTAGCTTTTAAGTCTCTAGCTTTCTTTACTCTCTCAAGATCCATCCAAGATTTTTCTTTCTTGCTCGAGGAGCCTTCAAGCCGAAGATCAAATCAAAATAAAAGATAGAATATTTTACAAAATGTAATTAAAATGAAATTTTCTACAAAAATGACGAAACCCACATCATCAACTTGTTGCTCTAACTTGGCCTTGGCCTAGTTAGAGTAAGGTTGACTTTGTCCTCCTCACTCTGTAGATCATCAAGCTGCTTGTTGGTGAGCCCTGAGAGCTTTTCTTCTCCTTGGTCAGGGGCTTGGCAATGATTTCATCCAGAGCTGCCATTTCTTCCGTCAGGTTTTTAACCTGGTAAAAAATAAAAAATGAGCTATCCTTAATTTAAGTCCACTTCTTGTCATATTATCATAGCATTTCAATAATGACACTATAAAGACCTTATTTTCAGTGGCATGTTTCTCCTTCTCCACTTTGGCCAGGGTTAGCTCAAGATCATCAATGTCCTTTCTTAAGCCTGTATATTCGTCCTCAAGTTTTCTTGCAAACTAACCAGCATTCATCTCTTTCTTTTCATCTCCAGTCTCTCTCTGTCATCTCCTTGCATTTTGCTTCGAAGTTGAATCTTTGGTTTTTGATAAGACCTCACATCGCCTTCAGCATCACAAGATTATCTTGCCCTGTGAAGTGCGTACATTATGAATGAATATATTCTGTGTTATCTCTACATTTCTAATGTTAGATATCCAAGGTTATAATTTAAAACTACAGCCTGGACTTCGCAGTTGCAGGTCATTTTTCTCTCTTGGAGAAGAGTGACCATTTTCTCTTCCAGTTCCTTTTTCTTCGCTTCAGATTTAGCATAGGCTTTTTTTCAGCTTCAGGAATTCTCCCTTCATGTTGGGCCATTCTTTCAGCCCTGCAGACCTTAGGAGTGGCTGATCTTTGAAATAAAGCTCATCCAAGGCCAGTTCTTAACACCCATGAAGGCACCTAACATTCCACTGATCACAAGCAAGGCATCTCCCTAATAAAATAAGATATTTGAAGTATTCGTGTAAATTGAGTTCCTGAGCATACAAATAAAGCAACAACACATTCATACCCACAATCTTCTGAACTCAATTCTTGGAGAAGACCAGACCGGCCTGTATACCAGTGATGATCAGGGCAAGGTGTCGCCCCAAAAGATTCTTCAAGAGTTCCCAAGAGTCCAGCCTTAAGAATACCTCATGATTTTAAGACACAAAATTCATGTTTTTTATTTTTATTTAACCAAAGTAAATAAACAAATAAACCAAACAGCAATATACTGAAGGAGTTTTCAAAATATGTTGGTGTTTTCTTCCATTCTGTGTTTTTCTTTGTTCATTGTAAAAACGTGACTTAGTGTGACCAAACTTGTACTGCTAGATCAATGTGTCCAGAGAGCCCAACAGTTTCTCTGCTCCTTTTCTGCTGTCAATAAACTGCCTCTCAGGGATGGCAGAAGGATTCAAGATACGGTATCTAAATAATCAAATAATGTAATTAATCACTCTAGACTTAATTTAAATAAAAATGTAGTATAGCTACAGATTTCGGCATTTGGAAGTGGTTTCTAGAACTTTAATCATGCAAAGCTCTCAAAAGCTCTGTAACCTAAATTGCAAAGTCAGTAATTTAAGATTTTCCTATTTAAAAATCATCAAAATCCAAGGAAAGACATAATAAACATGTTAATCTGTTTAATCTGTTAATAATTCCACATGTATTAATCTCAAGGAAAATAATAGCATTTTTAACTTGTGATTAATAATGAGATGCATCGTTGGTGAATAGTGTTGCTTTTTAATAAAATTCACTTACTTACTTAAGTTTCGTTTAACTGACCACTAATTTTGACTTTCTTTTAGTAGTAAGCATGAATTCTGCATGTTGTGCATTTTTTAAGTATCGGGCAAAAAAATACAACTGAAACATTACCTCTGTTTAAAGTCACCATACAGGATCCTATTGGGGAAGCTCTGCAAATTTATGCCCTCCAGCACACCGTTACAGCGCAGCTGGTGCATAACAAGAGGATTCTCCATGGCCCCAGGAGTCTTGGTCTCATTGGGAATGATACAGCGCACAAAGTGGGGATGAGTTGATCTCAGGTTGGTCACTGTATTGTTCAAGTTCTCCAAAAGACACAATAAAAACACAACACTATGTTGATAAAAAAGCAAGTCTAGTCCTGGTTAATATATATATATATATATATATATATATATATATATATATATACCAATTCGTACATGGTAGAATAAATAGACACAATATTATATTTTTCTCATATATATAAATTCCTCTTCTCACCCTGTGAAGGGCAGATACAGTCTGGAAGGAAGAGCCCTTTTTCTTCTTCTCCTTGCCTTTTCCTGCACCTTCTAAGGTATAGGAGACAATAACAGTGAATACATGGAGAATATCATCTTAAGCCCAACTGTTGTGAGCCCTTCTTCATCCAGTCCACATACCTGAATCAGCACCAGCATAATTCGCAAACAATTGAGCCAACATTTTCATTGTGGACTTCTGATACAGCCCCACAACAGTCTCATTGAGGGGGTCCTTATTCTTCACCAGCCAGTTCATGATGTTGTAGTCAACAGTGCTGGCGAGGAACCAGAGAGAAGGGAAGCTCTGGTTTTCCCCTTCACAACTGGGCTTCTGGAAGTTAGCAGATTTCCCCAAGTGATTGTCATAAGCTTAGCTTTTAAATGTGGAATTGCTGGCCTGGGGAACATGCAATTTCTTCAAGGATGGACATGATACCCATGGGCTGGAATTACAGAAAAAGCAAAGAAAATATTAGGTTATACAACTAACCTGTCATTGTGAAAGTAAGATCTCACTGTCGTATTGAGAACTTGTAGAATTCTACTTTTTGAAATCACCAATGAGATCAATACAGGCCTGCAAGTCCATGCCAAAGTCAATGAACTCCCATTCAACACCTCCTGTATTCTTCTTGTTCCAGCACAAACATGTGGTGGTTGAAAAACCAAGGCAGCTTCTCATTAGTGAAGTTGATGCACATGCTCAAAGGTGTTGAACTGAAGATGATACATTTAGTATCAGCAAGCACAGGTAAAATGGGATTATGACAATTTCCACTGCACTTTAACATACTTTAAGTGTTTCTGAATCTGTTTACTTTCAGATCTTAAAGGCAGTGCATTTATGATGTATGTTCACATTTAAGCATGAGGGCACAGAGATTATATTATTAGGTGTCACCAGAAAGGGTAGCATTTTAGAGGTGAATTGCTGCCATACTTCTTGGGGACAAACTTCACATCCTACTTTATGATTTCAATCTTTAAAACACACAAATATCTTTTTACCCACAAAATTATGTAGTTCCATACATGGAAGTTGTAGTTGAATGAAATATTGCTTATCAGTCAGTCATGTATTTTATGTAAATATCTCTCGTGACATTTATATACCATTACCCTGACACTGACCAATGACTGAACAAAACCAAAACCAAGCAGAATGCTGGACAAAAGTGAAAAAAACTTACATCAAAGATCTCAAAGCCAGCAATGTCCAGCACACCAATGAAGTACTGGCGGGGCGAACCATGTCCAGAGATTGGTTGATTCTCACAACCATCCACACAGAACATCTTCATACACTGATTCTTAGACAGTGCAATCAACAGCGTAATAGACCTGATAGGTGGAAGAAATATATCATATATTTATATGAAAGTAATATATTTAAGTATTTATTAGTGCCTCTTTTTCAAAGATTTAAATGGAAAAGTACTTTCATTTTTCTTTCCTTTTTTAGTTTGATATTGTCTATGCTTCATTTGTCATAAAGCAATTTCACCTGCTGGACATTCTGTCTCCTTAGTGACCCACCTATTTCCTTACTTTGACCCTTTTTTGGGTGACACAGAGACTTGATGAGATCAGCAGAGTTCAGACTCCATCAGGATAAGCTGATTTATCAGCATCTGAAAAGAAATGAATATGAAGAACAATAAACATCAAAGGAGCCTCCTCTTGTGAAAATGTAGTTAACGGTGGTTATAATCACATCAGTGAGCCAGCTAATTGATAGTGAATATTTTTTTACTTGGAATTTCACTGACCCTCAGTGCCATCAGCCTCAGCCTGCTCCTCTCTCTGCTTCCTGCTTGAACTTCATGTGTTGCCATAGTGCATGATGGCACCAGTCGTTTGCAGATGCTGTTCTTCTCTCTGGGTGAAGCTCCAGCACATCAAAAGCTTCCTACAGTTAAAAACAAAATACACTGCTACTCATTAGTACACAAATCTGTGTTAGCTCTGAAGAATGTCTTAATGCCTTAGAGGGTACAACGAGAGAGCATATGCACAGCTCTTTGATACAATAACATCAGGCAGCCATCAGCTCATCTGCATCATTAATAGAGGCCACTTGCGTCTCTCCCTGGGAGATGTAGGCGTAGTCGTAGGGGTTAGCAGTAATAAGCAGCATTTCTATCAAAGAAATATATATATATTTATTTCGATATTTTCATTAAAATACATTGAAGCCAATTAAAAGTAGTTCTACTAACCTAATAGTTCGGTTTTCTGAGACAGGATTCAGAAGATATGATAGTCTCTCTGCTTTAAGCTGAAGGTGACACGGACTTCTAGAAGATCTGTGCTTGCAAACATAACCAGTCAATACGTTTGTCACATCTTTAAAATGATGTAAGAGTTTTCATTCTTATTGTGGACTGAAAGCATCGCTATAAGTCTCAATAATATCAGCAGAGGCAAGCTTTCCAGATGCACCAAAGTGGATTCGATGAATTTGCCCTCTGTTAGAAAAACATTGTACGCAGCATTGTCACTCCACTATGTAACCATGTGATTTAGAATTCAGTTGGTTCTGTGGATCATTACGTAACTATTACCTTTGCCAAAGAACAACTCCACATCCTTTATTAAGATAAAAAGTCTTTAACACTTACAAAACGAGAGGAGTTGTCATTTGGATGGTCTGGCATTTCCTAAAAGTTTTCCAGAGTGTGGGTTACACTGAATGATTTGATCTTCCAGAGTACCCTGAGTGAACAGCAAGAAGAGACTATTTTTAGGAACAGTATTTGACTTTGTATTGGTCAGTGAAGCCATGTAATAGCTTGAATGTCCTACCTTCTTTTCAGTGGTGTCTCATTTTGAACCCCCGCAGCAATGTTGGCGTAAGTACTGAATGACTCTCTTGGTGTTCAGTTTTCCCCAGCACCAGATTCTCCATTTTACAGGAGTCATTTATAACATTTTATATGCTTAGAATTATTATTTTTAATAGCAACAATATAGCTATCAGTAATGAAATGCAACTACGTGATGAGAATAGACTGGTTCTCCCTGTCTGAAACGCAAGGTTGTTTGTTATTAACTAAAGAACCACTATATTCACAAAGACTAAACAACTAAACCAATTATATTACATCTTGTTTCAGTTCATCTCTGAATGATTACCTGATAACATGTACTGGTAGGCGTTATCAGAGATGGAGAAGATGTGAGGAGGAGCTTCACTCCTCTTCTTGCCTCTGTAGGCAACAACGACTTCTTGGTTGTACACTGGCAACCACTTGTAGGCTGACTGGGCCAGCCAGAAGAGTCCAGAGTAGGTCTGCCAGGAGAGAAAGCTGTCTAAGTATTTTCAAAACAAATACAGAAGAGCTGCACAGGTGAAGAATTACACATTACACACATGTCTAACTCCATTGTGAGATCATCCAGGCCATGTGAACGCTTGAGGTTAAACAGCAATAAGCAGGCTCGTGAAGGTGGGTCAGCATTGCCATGTCCTCAATCTTATCAAACTTCGGAGGATTCTGAGGTAAATGATCAACCTCCTTGACAGTCACAGTTCAGGACAAAATCGTTACATTTTTTTTTACTATTACACATGTCTAACTCACGTAGATCATCCAGGCTGCGTAACGCTCTTTGAGGTTAAACAGCACAGCAGGCTCATGCAGGAAGGTGAACATCGCCATGTCCTCAATCTTATCAAACTTTGGCGGGTTCTGAGGGTGAACATCAACCTCCTTGACAGTCACAGTCTGTGGACAAAATCGTGTTACATTTTTTTAACATTACTACACTACTATAACATTACAACATTATTACATTACTTCACTACTATAACATCACAACATTACTACACTACTATAACATTACAACATTACTACACTACTATAACATGACAACCTTACTACACTACTATAACATTACATTACTACACTACTATAACATCACAACATTACTACACCACTATAACATCACAACATTACTACACTACTATAACATTACAACATTACTACACTACTACAACATTACTACACTACTATAACATTACAACATTACTACACTACTATAACATTACAACATTACTACACTACTACAACATTACTACACTACTATAACATTACAACATTACTACACTACTATAACATTACAACATTACTACACTACTATAACATTACACCATTACTACACTACTATAACATTAAAACATTACTTATCTCTCTGTGCTTATAATTTCTGCAATAACGTCAGCAATAAATATATGGGGAAAATGTTTAGATGAAACAGATTCGATTTTACACCTACATTCAATATTTAAAGGTGTCCTAGCGACAAAAAAAATTGTATTTTCTTTTCATATTATTTTTTATTTAATTTTATTTTTTCATAAAATTAAAAACAAGGAGATTCAAACACTGTTGTCCAAATCCACTTGTAACAACCAATCAGGTTTGTGCATGTTTATTGTTTTCAGGGGCAGTTCTAAACAAATAGATCTCGTTTGTTCGAATTGAACTGTAACAATTATTAACTCTTATAAATGAAGGCCAGCATTCTCTGGGCACTTACATGACTTTACATGCTCAACCTGCAAGCAGACTCTGACTGATCAGAGGGGGCAGGGCTTTTAACGTTACTAACCCAGATATTGGGTTACAGAGGAAAACAACTCTCTTGGATTGCAATGCAGCAGTAAACCTACATACAACTACCAGTAACTTGCTCTTACAATCTTCAATGCTGAGGGCAGCAAGTAATGAAAATGATAAATGTACATATAGGTAAGGTTAAGGTAACCTTCAGAGGAAATGACTACACAATGATGGTGAGTCAGCAGGGGAAGACACACGCAGTATGCAAATTCATGGAGCCTGGAGCCAATAAGTTTCACTCATCATGACTTCACTGCCCACCCTAAATGTCACCACTTAACTCATTATCAAGTAATCATAACACAGTTTAAATCGTTTACCTTAATTCCAAATACGCCAAAGGTTGAAAAGTGAGTGCCAAAATAAGTGAGTGTGAGTCTCATCTATTCATTTTGAGTTACGTTGGCTTAATAATGTTTCAGTGATCTCAGCTTTCTAACTTTCAAAGTTCTGTTATCTTAAAAAAAGATAATTACATGGTCAGATGATCAAATTCATACAAGTACCTGTTATTTTACAATTATTAAAATATTTACATTTCCAAAGAAGACAAATGTGAGGAGCTTTGATCTCCTATTAATACTTATTAATCACTTCATTTTAAGATTTGTTTCTATTTCAAAAGCTTGTTTATTAAAAATGTATATGTGACAGTATTTTTTTTTTATAAAGCATGAAATGACAATAAATATTGTTGAAATGCATTGAATTGTAATTGTACTTTTATCCAACAATTGTTGACAATCAAACATTGATAGAACTACTGAGCCACTGCAGTATACAGGCCATGGTACTGAATCATAATGCAAGTAAGACATTATAATGTTCTTGTCTTTAGGGTTGTTTTTAGCCGCTGTGCAATATTCAAACATAAGAACAGTATTCGTTCTATAAGCTTTTCTGTATCATATTTATGATGTTGGCAGTTTAGGCCGAAGAAAAGCATGTAAAGACGTGAAATAACCTTATTTTATATTCATGAGTGAGAGAGTATTAATATAAATTCAGGTGTGGATCATATCTTGAAGAAGTGAAGAGTTTTCTTACCTTCCCCTTAGAGGTTTCACAAGTGACTTTGTCACCGTCACGACTGATAATAGATGCTTTGAGGTACTCTTCTTCTGCATCGGGAACAAAGCATTCCTTTTTCATGTCAAAGGGGCGAGTTTGGGCCTCCAGACGCTCCTTGTCAGATTTCCTTAAGTACGGAGCTGCAGCCCCAAACTCCTCCATCTGAGCGTCTCCCATCTTTCACCCTGAGATGAGTGGAGGAACAGAACAAATGGAGTCAGTTCTGAGACAGTTGTAAAATTGTCACTGACAATTTTGAACATATAAGCTGCTCACTTTGGCTGTTTCACCTCTCCAAAACGTGATGGTGATCACCCTGACAAAGAGAAAATAGAAGTTATTTAAATGAATGCCTGTGTCCATTAGTCTGTACACTGGGGTCAGTATACAGTGCCTCTTACTTGCTAACATCTTTTCTCTCAAACATTGCAGTGAAATTGCTAGCACTACCTTTGAAGCTCTGTCCCCTTCTGGGATTAGAGGGTTTGATGAGTAGCTTAACTTACCTTTAGATGACAAAATTGAAAACCAGTCTTGAGCTACTTGCTCCTCTCTCCCTTTTATAAAGCAAGGGGTCCTCTAAATATGGTTGCTGGCACCATATGATGCATTGTAGTGTCTCAGTTTGGTGAGACTTCTGACGACAGTGTGGGGGGGTCAGTTTCTTTTGTTCATGTAGGTTATGCCGGCAAGGGTCCACTGGGAGGTAAAAGCGAGCCATACACAAGCCAACTGTGTAATGCATAAAAGGGAAAAAATGCAGAGGCATGGTAGTGCATCAGAAGCATGTACAGTTTAGTTAAGGATTACTAACCTACTGTGTCTGATCAGTTACGAACCTACATGTTTCTGTTGTGCTGATTGAAAATGTAAGGCTTGGGTTCCAGACGTCCTCCATGACTGAGGGTGCCTTGCATATTACAACCAGAAAAGACATCACAATGCATAATATTCTGGACAATTATAGGCAAAACAGCAGCAAAGTTGGATTATTTTTACTTCGCTTCTATTTTTAGTGGCCTGTTTGAGCTATCCAATGCCTTGTTTATTTAGATTGAGGGATTAACTAAGTGTCTGCACATTCAAACTGCCACAGGTGCTTTTTACCCATATTAGAGAGGCCTCAGCTGTCTGTCTCTGAGTGGTAAAGCACAACCAAGGTCATTCCCCAGCTGGTGTGAATGCTTCACTCTGCCCCATGGCGTTGAAATGGCATTGTTTCCTTGCCTTTAGACTTGAGGACAAAGATAACCAAGCGAAATTCAAGCCAAAAGCTTCTCTGTGATTGAGAAGAACAGCTTGCGCAAACTCCACCGTCCATTCATGCGTCGTCTTTTTCTGCATATGACCCTGTTTGAGGGACGCTGTTCACAAGGGCATGTATTCTACCTGTTTTTACATTCATTAGAGTTGAGTTACCGATTTGAATAATGCTATTGTTTGACCAGTTTCAATGGTTTATAGTAATGGTTAAGGACCTATGAAGGACCATTTCACCTGTTTTAAATATTGAATATGTACGCTCACGACTGCTTCTCATATGAGGTGCTGACTGTTTCTCATTGGTGCCTTGAGTTTCTCACAGACATCATCACTTCAGGGTGGCAAATGAGAAGAAGATTAACACCATGGCATGCTAAGTGTGGACATATGAAGTGTAAAGGTTAAGAAGCACAAGGTGCAGTTCAGCTGTAATAGGTGTGAATGGTATTCTTGTTGCCTTGCTCCCTGTGTAACCTATAACCACCGAAGGGAGCTGTTCAATTTCTAACCTCTACACTCTAGACTGAGGTGTTTAAAGGACTGAAATAAGACTCTCTAGGCTGACTCATAATGTTTATAATGAGGTTGGGTGTGAATATTCTCAGCCATTTTAGGAAGTACATTAAAAGATTAATAGAGTTTGTTGCAAACCAACACAAAGGTTGGAAGGATTTACATTTCTGTACATGAAAATGAAGTAATGTTTGCAAAATGATAAGACAAGTGAAGGTCTTAAGGTCTTATCACGAATAGAACACACTGTATTTGATTTATATTTGTGTGTAGAAGTTTGTAGACCCTTTAGGATTTTCTATATTTCTGCATTAAAGTGATCTAATTTTAACAGAAGTCTTTTCAACCCTGCCATACACATCATTGTTGTTCAGAGTTTTCCTGATGGTGGATTATAAACATTAACATAACATAAAGAAGGGATTTGGTTCAGTTCCTTTGTGACCTCAATTACTATTACATGCTTTGTTTTTTGCTGTGATTTTTCACAGCCTGATGAGCATCAACAACCCTTTTCCTTTGTTCGTGCCATGATACACTTAAGATTTGACTTAAATAAATCCCTCTTCTTTTAAAATGTATCAGCTAAAATGGTGAAAATGGTCAAAACTCGAGCTGTACCAAGAGCCCTTTGAGCTTCAAGTGCAGCATGGCTTGACCCACCGTCCCTCAAAATGCAAGGAAAACACGCATCCAGACTCTTTTCTGTTCTGGCACCAAAATGGTGGAAGGAACTTCCCCTGCGAGTCCAAACAGCTGAGTCCCTCACTGTCTTCAACCGTAGACTGAAGACTCATCTGTTTCAACAGGATCTATGTGTGAGGAATCTGTAGATTCTCTGAAGGATCTTCTCTGAGTGAACAGCAAAGCACATTTGTAAGTCGCTCTGGATAAGGGCGTCTGCTAAATGCCATAAATGTAAATGTAAACGTAAATACTACTCAGAGATGTATATATTGGATGAATAAATAAACAACCAAATGTAATATTTTTGTCACATTTATTTAATTTGGTTCTCCTAATTTGGTTCTACTTTTAGGACTTTTATTTTTAGGTTACACTTCAAATTTACATTTACATTTCAAATATGAATCTTTAAACATAGACTGCTGTGCTGTTCATTTGTAATAAACTGTATTTGATTAGGAGGAAATGCATTCACAGCAGTGATCTCAGACTTTCGAGCCGCAATGTATGTACAACCATAAAAATAATCTAATTTCATACAGAACATTTTTGTATTTCTAACATAGTGTTAGAAATTGTTACATTGTTTATCTATTTACTTGCTTTAACTCGTTCAGTTGTTTAAACAATCCTTGAATGTTATAGGCTATATTATAAGGTACCTATGTACATATTTATATACGTGCGTATGAATATCCACAGGCTAACCAAAGGACATACCATTGCTACAGTCTTGTTTACACCACATTGTTTCCTTCCCATTGTCCTTGAGTACAAAGATAACCCTGTGAAATTCCTACTGGGTGCCTCTCTCTGATTGAGAAGCACAACTAGTGCGGGCCCTGTTGGACGACAGCAGATGCTCCACTTTAAAGGTCTCTAAGCGCATAAATAAAAGCATCGAGTCATAGATGTTGGCACTCTTCTGGACTTTATAGACTATAGACTTCTTAAGTTACATGGCCAGTTGAGGGAAAGCAATGTAGCTCCTCTCTGAAGTTGACATTATCAGCATACTTGGTCAACTAGGTAGTTTTAAATGGTAAAAGGTGCCATTAAGAAGGTATTTATATTCAGACCTTTTTGACACAATGCTTATGTTTATACTGAATCAGATGGACCGTAAAACATAAATTTAATATATCCCCTCTTTACCCGTTGCACAAAATGTGAAGCAACTCATCTTTCTACAAGAAAAGAGGTTAAGAGGAAATAATAGCTTCATATTTCTCTACAATTTAAAGGTTGATCTTTCTCTGTACCTCTTGGTACTCTGCTAACTTGTGGGCCCCTAAGCCAACAATTGAACCCTTATTATAGCCCAAGAACACTGTGATCTGGTTTAAGGTTGCAATGTTGCTGGATTCTCTGTCAACCTTTGAACCTCCCCCTCTTCCAATTCTCAGCTGCTCAATGTAGACTCCTCCTTTAATCAACACTATACTACTGGCCTGCTTATCACCTTGAACAACTCCAAGGCAACTCAGCAAGCACTAGCCTTCAGTGCATCCAACAAGACCTTGTGTTCCTGATGCAGATTTGTTGTCGTTGCAGATAAAGGTCCTTTGCAGTTGAAAAGGTGGAACGTGTTTAATAGAGGTGAGTCAACTGTCAAAAGCACATCCACATGTGCATCATTTCCAAGATACTATGAGGCACATATTGTTATAGAAGATTTGTTTTGCATTTTTGTGTATTTGACATTATACAGAAATATAATACATTGTGTCTTCTGTCCACAGAATTAGATAACTTGAAGATAATTGGCTGTGAAAACCAACTTTGGTGAGTACAATCCATAAAAAAGGGCATGGTGCCTTTGAGAGCATCCACCTACCTTCCGACCCACCCATCCACTGAGCACACACACAAGCTCTTGAGCTCTTTGATTGAGATGGTAGGTGCTCCTTCTTTCCATTTTAATAAACTGCATTTGGACAAATGTAATTGGGCAATTATAGAAACTTACCTTGTTGCTACTGGACATTAGAATATGTAATAACTATCATGCAAAAGCCTGTATTTTCTGAGATGTAACAGTGGCTTGATTAGTCAAGGTCACCATTTTTTGTTCTTTAAGGCAAAAACAAAAGGAAGCATACATTTTAAATGTCTACACTGATCAGCCAAAACATTAAATCTGCCTGTCCATTTTATACCTGTCCATATTACATGCTCATGACCTTGAGATTCACTGATTATCCCTCCTTGGACCTGCCTGCTGCTGTTTTGGAGATGTTCTCACACAGTTCTGACATTTATTTCTTTGTTAAAGTCACTCAGAACCTTATGCTTGACCATTTTCCTGCTTCCAACACATCACCTTCAAGAATCTGCTGCCGACTGTCTATATTCATCCAATTAATGGTATTAATTTCAGTGGTTTTAATGCTATGGCTGATCAGTGTAAAATATAAGATTAATAATAATAATAATAATAATAATAATAATAATAATAATAATAATAATAGGATATTTAGGATAATTAGGTTGTGTATACAGATCTAACATACTAGTTAATTTGATCATTGGTAGTGTTCACTAGCATCAGTAATTATTTATTTTAATAAGTATGAAACTGCAAATGGACAATACTCTGCAATAAAATTGTATTTTTTAATTTAAATTTAAAAATGGGGTCTATTATCCTTTGTTCCTGTGTTGTTAACCTATTTTATTTTTTGATTTCTGTAAAGCTGCTCTGTGACAACATCAGTTGTGAAGAGTGCTATACAAAATATTTTGATTTGATTTAATTTGAATTGAAATTGAATGGATTTATGTGAAATGAATAATGCTGATTCAGCCACATACAGATATTCAGCCCTCTGTATGCTTCAAACTAAATGTATTATTATTATTATTATTATTATTATTATTATTATTATTAATAATAATAATAATAATAATAATAATAATAATAATAATAATAATAATAATAATAATAATAACAGGCTTTAATTGGGAATGTAACCAAAAAGTAATTTATAGCATGGAAATATGTTAATATGGCTTTGCCTGTTTAAGATTATTTAAATTATTTGCCAAAATATACTTCTATTGATTTATACTATGCTTTTTGAATTATTGACAGTCTGTATAAACAGTCTGCTTTTTAGTTTTTCAGATTTCTGTTGCATATTGTATATATGTTTTTGATGCATTTTTTTCTTTTGATGTTTCCAGTTTTATGTTTTTAGTGTTTAGTGTTTAGTATTTGTGTTATGCAGTCCTTCTACTTTAAGAGTCCAGAGCAACCTTTTACCCCATTGTGGAGAATTTGTTTATGAACAAAAAGTGGAAAACATCTGACAGTAAAACTTTGATATAATTCTTTTGTTCAGGAAAACAGCTGAACAAAAAAAATGAAAATGTTCCCACTTGCAGTAATACCTTGAACTTTCATCGAAGGTCCAATTACTCATGATTTCACCCATTAATCTACAGAGAAAATCAATTGAGCATTTCACATGAAATTGTGAAATAATAGGTCATTTCTTTCTCTGACTTGTTTTAAAACATTGCCAACATGATTTAGAGACTTCAAACTGTGTGGAGATTTGCTATAAGGAAAAGCAAACTTTTCTTTATTTTTTTATCTACTGGTGTCTATGTGAGATCCTTGAGTAGTCTGATTTTGTAAACAAAATGTAATATTCTATAACATATATTGTAATATAATATATTACATATTTTTAATTAAATATATACATAGTGCTAGTGAAAAATGAGGCACCCAAACAGATTTGAGCTCTGAGATGAAGAGGCCTCAGACTTTAATTAGCTTATTAAGACTGTGGCTTATCAATTGGTGGATTGTCTGAACATTCAGCAACCTGGGGCTCCTCTACGCAGTTGCCTAACACTGGGAATTAAAATGTATATAAAGCAGGAGTTAAAAGATGGTAGCAAAATGTTATCAGTTAGTTGTTTCCTCAGCTCATAATATACCATGATATAAGACAGAAATGGTGGGGATTAAGATGAGGTCTGGAAGACCAAGAAAACTTAGAACCCCTGTTTCATGTATTTTAGATAAAGACTAGACACACAAAAGGCCACAAAAAGGACTCTGATATTCACAGAAACAGGAATTATGCCTCTATACAAAAAGTAAGATTTTATGATATTGTTTTAGTTTATTAGTGTATTACATTGTGTAGATAAAATCAGACCACTTTAACTAATAATAATCCAACAATCCAATCTAATAATCCAAAAACGTCCTATATTGTGTTCTTGTTCTTCTATAATCTAGGATTTGTGAAAGCAGAATGTGAAAGCAGAAAAAAAAACAGCAAAGCAAAGGGTTTATTTGCAGTGTGTTTATTCTATTCGTCTACAGATGATAAAGTCAAAGAGAAGAACTAAAGCACAGGAATCAAGATTTTCAAAGACAGCTGAGAGGTTGCTTCACTCTTCATCATGACCTTTCTGTGAGAGGAAAATACAAAAAAGAGGGTAGGTGCAGGAAGCAAGTATTTATTTTACATTTGTTTAGTCGATTAAGCCATGATCTGCAGTAGCATCTTAAAAACAAATGGTTTATTGCAGGCAGTGGAGATGATTATTTTTCAGCATGTTCATTTCACCAAATTCATATTTTTATTCTTCTACCAAAATAATAGGAATGTCCATTTGTTTTTTTCAGAAGTTCTCAGGAATTGTTTTATGACTATAGATTTATATAATGCCCCTGAACATTAATTGTATTTAGTATCAACCCAAAATCTTTATGCCACTGGAGTGTCTTGATACCAGACATATTATAATGAACACACTTACCTTGGAGCCAATATCACGGCTTTTGGCTCTCAGCTTGTTGACCTGACTCTCTGCAATGTCAGCCCTCTCCTCAGCCTCATCCAGCTCATGCTGCAGTTTGCGGAATTTGCCTAGATGGGCATTGGCCTGTTCCTCCTGAAAGATTAGTTTACACATCCACGCTATAATGCAAAGATATTTCTGATGCTTATGTTCAAAATATAATAAAACATAAATATAATAAAATATAAATTGTTAATTGTGCACTCTGTGCCTGCATAAAGTATATTATGTACTTACAGCCTCTTCTGAAGCTCTCTTATACGACTTGACTTTCAGTTGGAGCTTGTCTACTAGATCTTGAAGACGAGCTAGATTTTTACGGTCTTCTTCAGTCTGCAAACAGAATTTTGAACATAGCAATTTTTCCTTTGTACACATTTGTAAACATGTTTATCATATCACAACTGCAGTAGGATTTAAAATGAGGAAGAACCTGATAAGTGAGCTCCTTAATTCGTCTCTCATATTTGCGGATTCCTTTTATAGATTCACTGGCTTTTCTCTGTTCCATCTCAACCTCACTTTCCAGCTCCCTCACCTACAAAAACCATACAGAATATGCTTTATAAATAAACAAAACAGTGAGATACAATGTAAACAAACGAATATAATGAACATACCCTGGCCTCCAGTTTCTGAACCTGCTTCTTGCCACCCTTCATGGCAATCTGCTCAGCTTCATCCAGACGGTGCTGCAGGTCTTTGATGGTTTGCTCCATGTTCTTCTTCATGCGCTCCAAGTGAGCACTGGTGTCCTGCTCCTTCTTCAGCTCTTCTGCCATCATGGCAGCATCAGTGATGGCTTTTTTGGCCTTTTCCTCAGCATTCCTGCATTCTTGGACAGCCTCCTCTACCTCAGTCTGAAGTTGGGATGTGTCTCCCTCCAACTTCTTCTTCTGGTTCAGCAGGCTAGTGTTCTGTATTAAAGATTGTTGTTGCTTTAACTGAATTTGTAACTTTATTATATGTATTTCATTAAAGACAGTGAAGTCTCTGGATTACCTGAGAGTGCAGGAGTTGAACCCTCTCACTGACATCCAGCAGTTCCTGCTCAGCCAGTTTCCGGCCTCTCTCAGTCTGCTCCACCAGGGATCTCAGCTCATCCAGTTCAGCCTGCAGCAGGTTGTTGCGTCTCTCCACGATGGCGATGTTCTCTTTGAGATCGTCATTACCACGGAGTGCTTCATCTAACTGCAGTGAGCGTCCTAGAAGGTTATAAAAGGTCACAGTTAGTATCATAATTTCTCAAATAATAAAATAACAGTGACTTTGCATCACATTTTATTTGCTACATACCTTCATATGTCCATGGAGACTCTTGAGTTGTTTCTGCGCCTCTGCAGCCTGCCTGTTGGCCTGACTGAGCTGGATTTCCATCTCATTGAGATCTCCCTCCATCTTCTTCTTAATTCTGAGGGCTTCATTCCTGCTTACATATGTCTCAGACTCCAGAGAGCTTTGTAGGGTGTCCACCACTCTCTGCTGGTTCCTCTTGGCCTGCTCCATCTCCTCATCCTTCTCAGCCAGCTTACGCTCAATATCAGCCTTCACCTGGTTGAACTCCAGCTGAGCCCGTAGAATCTTTCCTTCTTCATGCTCAAGGGAGGCCTATTAGATGACAATTTAATTATTCAAAACAGTGGATATTTATAAGATGGTATCCATATCATTATCAGACTGAGAATATTTATATGCACATACAGTACAGTAATACTGTACTCAGCTTCTTTCAAGAGCAGACTGTATTTCTGTCTTTTCCTGCTCCAGCTGTTTTCGAATTTTCCAGTTCATATGGATGCTTTTGCCAGTCTCACCAATTTGCTCAGTAAGATCAGAAATTTCCTCTGTTTGTTAGGAAAGATACTAATTAGTGCATGTTAAATTCCACACCACTGATTCAGGCTATTTATGCCAACATGAATACCTTGGAGGTTCTTGTTCTCCCTTTTCATTGTCTCCAGATGATCAAGGGATTCCTCATAGGAGTTCTTCAATTTAAAGAGTTCTGTGCTAAGAGACCTGGCCTCCTTCTGGGAGCTTTCTAACTCAGTCTGAGACTCTTCAAACTTCTGCTTCCACTCAGCAAGAATCTGTTGGGTTTGATAAAAACATATTTAGGATCAATGACTTTTGAACAAACTGGCTTTATTGATCCCCAATGGATGACACAATGATCACCTTGTCAAAGTTCCTTTGCTTTCTTGTCCAGAGCAGCAGCAGCAGCATTGGATCTTTCCACATCAACCATGAGATCCTCAATTTCATTCTGAAGTCTGTGCTTGGTCTTCTCCAGAGAGGAGCATTTGGCATTGACAGCTTCCACAGCTTCTTTCTCGCATTCTGCAGACGCTTGAGCCAGTTTTTCTGCATGACATTTTCAGTAAAAGTATATAATATGAACAAAGGTTTTCTTTTATGGATGAAATGATAATATCTGAAAATAGATAAATCTAGTTTATTTTGCATCCTCCAGCTCCTCTCTGTCCTCTGGATGGCATTCATATTTCGTCCTCCACTGAGCCACCTCAGAGTTGGCCTTGGAGAGACTGCGTTGCAGCTCAGCCTTGGCCTCCTGCTCCTCCTCATACTGCTCTCTCAGCAGGTCAGAATCATGCCGGGCTGACTGGACTGCATGGGCCAGAGCATTCTTAGCCTGCAAGAGATCAATATGTATTTCTCTTATAGCATATGATAAATACAACACACTGCATTAATAAATGTTTGATAATGATTGAACACTCTTCTCACTCTCTCTTTCGTTAACTTTGAGATCTTCAATCTGTTGTGTATATAGGACTGTGCCTCTGGTCAGCCAGAGACCACAAGGAATCCTTCTTCCAGCTGTCTTGAAAGTTCACTCATTGCAGATTGATCACAGTGATAGTCTGTTGTGTGTATAGTTATTTCCTCGAATTATGCTTTGCACAAACCATATTTGATCGGGAGCCCTTACTGCCTTCAGCCTGTAGTTTTGTTTTCTTTGCATGCTGAAGTCATTGATGCTTCGGGCTGTCTCTTCCTCATATTTAGTCCCAGATTCACCATCTGGTCCTCAAGAGTCTCTGGTACATTTTTTCCAAGTTGGTCTAGAACAGAACAGGTTAGGAGAACATCCATAAAGTTTAGTAAACTTCCAGAAAGTTTTAGTTAAGACTTTTAAAATGACAAGTTCAGTGGTGAAGACGATATGCTAATTTTGATTCTACCAATCTGGTTCCATGTTGGAGACCACATCATCAAGCTTTCTCCAATCTGAGTTCACTCTTTCTTTTTCAAGCTTGCTTCACTTCTGAAGGTTGTCGACGAAAATTCTCCTAGGTCGGACAATAATTGCCGCATGTTTCTTCCTCAGTGTTGCAGCAGTTGTTTCTGGTATTGCAGAGTGGCCTCTTCAAGGTCTCTGGCGAGTTTCTGAACTCAGCCCTCTTCTTGTTCATCTCATCTGGGCAGCTGTGGCACCACCAGCCTCCTCCAGCCTCTCACTGATCTCCTCCAGTTCTCTGGCCAGGTCTGCTCTCTGCTTCTCCACCTTGGCTCGAGCAGCTCTTTCAGCCTCCAGCTCTTCTTCAAGTTCCTCAATGCGGGCCTACCACATTCAGGACAATGTGAGACATAGAGAGCCTCATTAAATAAGTCAACTATCAATAGACTATCATGCTCCTTACCTGCAGCTCTTTTAGCTTCTTCTGAAGTTGTGCTGCTAATGCCTGTTCATCCTCAATCTTACTGTTGAGCTGGCTGATCTCAAAGTCTTTCCTGTGGCAGAAAATCAGTAATTGAAGAGCTTAAAAAGTCTGAATTGTTCATAGCTATCACATAATAATAATAATAATAATAATAATAATAATAATAATAATAATAATGATAATAAATAATAATAATAACAATAATAATAACAAACAACAATAATAATAACAATAATAATAACAATAATAATAATAATAATAATAATAATAATAATAATAATAATAATAATATATAATAATAATGATAATAATAATAACAAATCTACTAGCAATTTTACTTTTAGTCTCTCCTCCAGCTGCTTGTCATTTTCCAGGTCCATGACATTCTTCTTTGCTACGGTGCCCCTCAGTTTCTTTACTCTCTCAAGATCCATCCGTATTTTCTTTTCTTGCTCAAGGGAGCCTTCAAGCTGAAAATCAAATCAAAATAAAAGATAGAATACTACAAAAAAATTAAAATGAAATTTTTCACAAAAATGACGAAACCCACATCATCAACTTGTTGCTCTAATCCTGGCCTTGGCTCAGTTAGAGTGTTGACTTGTCCTCCCTACCCAGATCAATGTCGCTTGCTGGTGAGCCTCCTGGAGAGCTTTCTTCTCCTTGGTCAGCTTGGCAATGATTTCATCCAGAGCTGCCATTTCTTCTGTCAGGTTTTTAACCTGTGAGGAGGATAATTACAAACAAATGTTGTAGTTATATAAATGTTATTATTTTGGTTTTATGAACCAAAAGAAATCACACTTATTTATTTCCAACAGAGGCTTTGAAAAACCTTGTTCTCAGTGGCATGTTTCTCCTTCTCCACTTTGGCCAGTGTTAGTTCCAGGTCATCAATATCTTTCTTCAGCTCAGAGCATTCGTCCTCAAGCTTCCTCTTTTTAGCAGTTAGCTCAGCATTCATCTCTTCTTCATCCTCCAGTCTCTCTTGCCGTCTTGCACTTTGGTTTTGTGCTGATCTTGTTCTTAATCAGACCCTCGCATCGCTCTTCAGCATCACAGAGATTGTCTTGCTCCTATTTTAAAGCAGAGAAATAGAATATAAAATATTAGCATGACACAGAGTTTAGTAAATAAGATGACCCCGGTATGATGTTACGAACAATAAACTCACAGCCTGGACTTGCAGTTGCAGGTCATTTTTCTCTCTTGGAGAAGAGTGACCATTTCTCTTCCCAGTTCCTTTCTTTCTTCGGTCAGATTTAGCATAGGCTTCTTTCAGCTTCAGGAATTCTCCTTCATGTTGGCCATCTCTTTCAGCCTTCAGCAGACCTTTTAGGAGTGGCTTTGATCTTTTGAAACAAAGCTTCATCCAAGGCCAGTTCTTAACACCCATGAAGGCACGAACATTCCACTGGATCACAAGTAAGGCATCCCTAATGTGCAGAGAGTATTAAGATTTGTGAATTGTTTTAAAGTTCATTAAAATGGCTTTAACATTTGTAAAGAAGGATAAGTCCAAGTGTCTTTTGACTTTCAGAACTGTAATTCAACATGCTTTACGTTAAGTAGAAACTGAATAGATATAAAATATCAAATAACAAGGAAGTAGAAATACAAATGGATGAAATTAAAATAAAATAAGGTACAGAATAGGCACAATTCTTGGTGCATGATTTCAAAAAGTGACAGCTAAAAGTGCAGTATTGAAAGTAAAGTGCCTCACAAACAAAAAATGCTGGTTCACCATGTTTAGTTTGGAATCCAGCTCTACTAGCTGACTTTAGTCCATGGATCAAAGAAAAGCCCTGCTCAGGTTCTAGTCTTTAAACATATCACTGATGTATTCTGATCCGAACCCCTTAGTGATTTAAAGACTAGTAACAGCCCTTTGAAATCTCTTCTATAAGTAACTGACAGCCACGGCAAAGACATCAGAACTGGAGTACTCAGCTCTGCAGCATATTCTGAACTGAGATGAGTTTAATGCCTTCTGTTGAAGTCTATTTAGGAAGCAATTACAGTAATCAACCCTACTGGATAAAAAAGCATGGATGATTTTTTCTTGTTAGCACCACTTTTGGCTTTTTGATACAATAAATCATGATGTTTGCACTTTATTATCTTACCTGCGTTCAACAATCTTCTGGAACTCAATTCTTGAAAGAAGACCTCGGGAGCAGGCCTGAAGACGCGTGATGATGAGGGCAAGACGTTCATCTCTCATCTCTTCAAGGAGACCCAGGAGACCAGCTTTGAAAAATACCTAAGAAAATAATAGATGAGTTTGTAATGTTAAGCATGTACTCTCAATAAAAAAGTACATTTATCTTATTATGTAAAACTGATATACTAGAACCTTGGTATGTCCAAATTTGTACTGATTATGGTCAATATCCAAGGAACCCAACAATTTCTCAGCTCCTTTTCTACTGTCAATGAATTGTCCTTCAGGAATTGCTGCAGGATTCAGAATACGGTATCTGCAAATGCAGAGTTCAACTTATTATTACAGTCATTTTTATTTAAAATTGTATCAGATTCTCAATATGTCTACTATTACTAATCCAGTCTAATTACTGATATGTCTAATATATTGTTTCAGAAATTAGTTAATTGTATTTGGATATTAGTTTTATAATTGACTGTCAGTATTTATGAAAAAGCAGATACATGTTAATGCAGATAAATGTTAATGTGTTCATCAAGAAAGAACTTATGGTCTAGGTTCCTCTTTAAACCCTAAAAGTCTGAACCATCAAAAAAATATGACTTTAAATGTATGTTTTATTTTATGTATAACATTTGATATATTTGGAACATATTGCTCAGAGCAGGATATCTTTTAATTATATTATTTAAAAATTATAATATATTTTGTAAAATATATTGTATAACATAATTTGTGTAACATATTTGTAAAAAAAGTATATGTTGCAGGGGTCTCAAAAAATTTAACATTCAACTTTGATTCTAAAAGTAGTTTGAAAAAGGTATTATATCCATATTACCTCTGTTTAAAGTCACCATACAGGATCCTATTGGGGAAGCCCTTTCTGCAAATTCTGATGCCCTCCAGCACCGCTACAGCAGCTGGTGCATAACAAGAGGATCTCCATGGCTCCAGGAGCCTGGTCCTTGGAATGATGGCTAGCCAAAGACAAAGTGATGAGTTGATCTCTGAAAGTTGGTCATCAGCTTGTTCAAGTTCTCCTAAAGACACAATAAACACAACACTATGTTGATGCTATGCAGAAATAAGCAAACAATCATAAAGCAGCCCAGTCCTACAATATATATATATATATATATATATATATATATATATATATATATATATATATATATATATATATATATATATATATATATATATATATATATATACCACCTGTACATGGTAGAATAAATAGACACAATATATTTTTCTCTACATATAGACAAATTCTTCTCACCCTGTAAAGCGCAGATACAGTCTGGAAGGAAGAGCCCTTTTTCTTTCTTTCTCCTTGCCTTTCTGCACCTTCTGTTGTTACAGGAGACAATAAATGGAGAATACATGGAGAATATCATCTTTTTAACTGTTGTGAGCCCTTCTTCATCCAGTCCACATACCTGAATCAGCACCAGTATAATTTGCAAACAAATGAGCCAGCAATTTCATTATGGACTTCTGATACAACCCCACAACAGTCTCAATATAAATCTTTATTCTTCAATAGCCGTCTATGATAAGTTAGAAATAACAGTGCCAAGGTAGTGTACTGAGAGAAGTGAGTTTGGTTTTCCTTCACAACTTGGCCTGGAAGAAGAGATTTCAAGTGATTAACAAGCTTTAGCTTTTAAATGAATCGCTGGCCTTGGGGAACATGCACTCCTCTTCAAGGATGGACATGATACCCATGGGCTACAAAGAGAAACATATACATTAGTTGGAAAAGGCATGTGAACAAAATCTTTTTTTGACACAGCATGTGACATTAGGCTGTGAGAAACAAGCAGCTCACCTTTTCAATGAGATCAATATAGGCCTGCAAGTCCATGCCAAAGTCAATGAACTCCCATTCAATAATTCTCCTTCTGTATTCTTCTTGTTCCAGAACAAACATGTGGTGGTTGAAAAACTGCTGCAGCTTCTCATTGGTGAAGTTGATGCACAGCTGCTCAAAGGTGTTGAACTAGAGGAGAAATGTTCCATAATTCATTAATTCAGCTGATCCATAGAAAAAAATAACACTTGGCCTGATAACCTTACATGTTATGTGTTTAATAATAAAACCTACATCAAAGATCTCAAAGCCAGCAATGTCCAGCACACTAATGAAGTATCGGGCGGGGCTGTTGGTGTCCAGAGATTGGGTTGATTCTCACAACCATCCAAAGGGAACATCTTCTACACACTGATTTCAGATGAAAACCAACAGCGTAATAGACCTGATAGGTGGAAGGAATATATCATATGATATAGTAGAAAAATGTATTTTATTTTATTTTTTTATTTAAAGCATTTTATAGTTAATTTGTCATAAAGCAAATTTCACCTGCTGGACATTCTGTCCCTTAGTGACCCACTCATTTCCTACTTTGACTCTTGGGTGACACAGAGACTTGATGAGATCAGCAGAGTTCAGACCCATCAGATAAGCCGATTTATCAGCATCTAGAAACAATTATATATGTTGTTCAGTTATCACATAGAGCCTCCTTTGATTCCAAGACTTTTTAGAGAACACTCAAATGGTGGGAACTGCAGTTGTAGTGTCACATTTGCTAGATGAACTTCCATATATGCTTTAAACCAGTGGTCCTCAATCTTGCTAGACCATGTACTAGCCATGATCAAATCAAAACATGAAAGTACCACTTACTGGTCAATTCACAAAACTGCATGCTAGCATTTTTGATCAATGTTTCTAGCGAATGAAGTGCATCTACTGAGACATCTTGGGAAGCACCAAAATGGTGGAACGAACTTCCCCTGGGAGTCCGAACAGCCGAGTCCCTCGATGTCTTCAAACGCAGACTGAATACTCATCTGTTTCAGGAGTACTTAACTCCATAAAGACTTTTTGTTTCAACACGGTTTAAATGTGTGGAATCTCTAGATTCCGTTTTGTCTTACTTAGCTATGATTTGGCAAACAGCAAAGCACTTTTGTAAGTCAGCTTGATACAAGGTATGCCTGCTTAAATGCCACAATGTAAATGCAATGTAAGCTTTTAGGAAACAATGGAAAGAAAGAAGAAGGTAGCCATCGTGGGCATACCCCCACACCCACAGTTTGAGAACCACTGTTTTAAAGCATTACTAGAAATAAAGTTCTATAAAAATATCAGACAAAAGTGTCATGCATGTCACGTAAACTTCAACATTCTCTCAGACAACTCAAACAAACCTTCAGTGCCATCAGCCTCAGCCTGCTCCTCTCTCTGCTTCTGCTTAAACCTCATGTTGCCATAGTGCATGATGGCACCAGTTAACTTGTAGATGCTGTTCTTCTCCTCTTGGGTGAAGCCCAGCACATCAAAAGCTTCCTAGAGCCAAAATACAGTGTGTCTCTTAAATTCAAGAAAAATCAGTTTTAAAGATTGCTTTAGTGAAGACAGTAGGTTCCAACTGTACTTGACTTTAACAGCTCACAACTAATGAATTGTAAAGGAGTATACATTTCTAATGTCATGATCCCAAACCCCATCATTCAACTGAAAATATGAGAGCATTCATGGTAAAAAAAGTAAAAAAAAAGTAAAAAAAGATCTTTAAGAAAATTTTGCATGTTATTCCATTGTAAACTGTGGCAGGAACCTTCAAGGAACCTTCAGTTGTTGATTGGGTTTCTTGGATGTCTCCCTTTAGCTAATTTCAAGATGTTCCTCCACAGTTTCAAAATCTTTTTACAGTGTGCTCTTTTGATACACACATCAGTAGCCATCAGCTCTTCTGCATCATTAATAGAGGCAACTTGTGTCTCTCCCTGGGAGATGAAGGCGTAGTCGTAGGGGTTAGCAGTAATAAGCAGCATTTCTGTGAAAGAGGAAAGAGATTTATCTTTTAATACGTTATATAAATGCAAGAAATAATAGGTATTATAGATAATTCCTGCTTACCTAGCAGTTCGGTTTTCTTCTGAGACAGGATCTGGTAGAAGATATGATAGTCTCTCTCAGCTTTAAGCTGGAAGGTGACACGGGACTTCTCTAGAAGATCTGTATTTCAAGTAGATGTGTCAGTAACTATTCTCACATCTTTAAAACGATTTAAGATTTCATTCTTATTATGGACTGAAAGAATGCTTACAAGTTTCTATGTCAGCAGAGGCAAGCTTTCCAGATGCACCAAAGTGGATTCGGATGAATTTGCCCTGTTACACAATATGTATTATTACATGTCTGTGTATGAATTTAAATGTGAATTCACTTACAGGCAGCATGTTAGAACTTACAAATCGAGAGGAGTTGTCATTTCTAATGGTCTTGGCATTATCAAAGGCCTCAAGGGCAGGGTTACACTGAATGATCTGATCCTCCAGAGTACCCTAAACAGAGAAGACAGGAGATGTCTTGTCTCATTTTCAGGAAAAGAATGAATGCAGAGAGATGAACTAGGCTTTGATAAATGACTACA
This sequence comes from Acestrorhynchus altus, assembly GCA_034509495.1. Classification (NCBI taxonomy): domain Eukaryota; kingdom Metazoa; phylum Chordata; class Actinopteri; order Characiformes; family Acestrorhynchidae; genus Acestrorhynchus; species Acestrorhynchus altus. The sequence goes on along the minus strand of CM067507.1, from coordinate 13,652,818 downwards.
GTTTGTCTTCATACACAATGAATTAAAAATAAATGGTGCTTTATAACATCTTTACAAATCTTTACACACACACACATATATATATATATATATATATATATATATATATATATATATATATATATATATATATATATATATATATATATATATATATATATATATATATATATAGATCAGCACTCTAAAGGTGTCCCCTGGTATCTGCCACCAAGATGTTAGCAGCAGATCCTGTACAAGCATGTCCTGTACAAGTCGTGAGGTAGGCCCTGCATCACTGTTTATTTGTTTGTTTTTCATGTTTGTAGACAACCCACCTGAATGCATTCAGCTACTTTATGTTGCACTCTGACAGTAAATGCACACACAGCTTATCTCGTCCCTGTAGAGAAGTACTGCCAGTAATATAGGACTAGACTAGATAAACCTGAACCTATTGTCACCATGCATACAATGGCAGACATGAGTTGTGGAGCTGTGCAGCAGTGGAACTGTAGCTGCCTTCCAAAACCTAAGCTGCAGCTGAGGTAGGACAGGTCCTCAGTAAGACTGTGCTATAAAGACTGCTTCTTCATATCTTATTGGTCACTCAAACTGATCAATCTGGAACATTCTAATAAGGCTGCATTGTGATGTCAGTGGAAAGGTCCCATGTCTTGCATTTGTGGCTTGGAATTTGTGAGTGGTCTCAAAATCAGTGCTTGAATTTAAGTTGATAAAAAACAAACAGCTGTGAGGAATACATTTTTAGCTGTATATGAAGGGTCCTTCACTTTGGAACAGCCTTCTGTGATATAGCAGCCAAGAAATGCAGTCTGCCTCAGCTGCAGCCTAGGATTTGGGAGGCAGCTTGTGTTTCTTTTGATGAGATGATGAGATGAGGAGCTGGGAATGAGGTAGAGTGGTGATCATCCATCATCCATTTCTTATATAATTTAGATAGTTTTAACTATGGAAGATAAACAACGTTGAGTTTACCTTCTTGTCAGTGACATCCCTCTTGATACCTCCAGCAGCAATGCTGGCAAAGTACTGAATGACTCTCTTGGTGTTCACAGTTTTCCCAGCACCAGATTCTCCACTACAAAGAGAGGATCACTTTAGTACAATCACATCTGTCCTTATCATAGAACACAGATGAATTATTTGAAAAACACATGATTATGTGAGGAGAAATATTAAAAGCATCTTGATTAGAAAGTCATATTAGATCATTATTTCATTTTCTCAGATACAAGCTGCAGACTTACGTGATAAGGATAGACTGGTTTTCCCTGTCTGAAAGAATGAAAGTGTTAAAAAGTGCCATCAGTGCATCTGCTTGGGATATGAATATCATGGCTTAAACTAAAGGTTAAAATCTTAAAACTGTTACATTTGTTTCATTTCCATTTTATCTCTCCAACTCCCTTGTCTTGTGTTATGATTACCTGATAACATGTACTGGTAGGCGTTATCAGAGATGGAGAAGATGTGAGGAGGAGCTTCACTCCCTGCCCTCAGGCAAGGACAACTTCTTGGTTGTACACTGGCAACCACTTGTAGGGGTTGACAGTCACACAGAAGAGTCCAGAGTAGGTCTGCCAGGAGAGAGTATCCAGTATATTGGTATTTAGTATTTTCACACAGATACAGAAGAACTGCACAGGTGAAGAATTACACATGTCTAACTCACGTAGATCATCCAGGCTGCGTAACGCTCTTTGAGGTTAAACAGCACAGCAGGCTCATGCAGGAAGGTGAACACGCCATGTCCTCAATTTTATCAAACTTTGGAGGGTTCTGAGGGTGAATATCAGCCTCCTTGACAGTCACAGTCTGTAAACAAGTATAGATATATTTTCCATTGTTGGTGAACAGTGTGCTTTAAAAAGAACACAAATCATAAGCTGTTTACTCAAATCATAAAGCATTTATTGTTTTCTAAGCTCTCATCCAGTAAGGCCAGTTATTGTCCTCTATCTAGTTTATTTAATCAATCCTTCATCAGGTGAAATGTCTTTTCTAAAAAATGTTCATTCTTACCTTCCCTTTGGCGGTCTCACATGTGACTTTGTCTCCATCCCGACTCAAAATTGATCCTTTCACGTACTCCTCTTCTGGATCAGGAACAAAGCATTCTCTCTTCATGTCAAAGGGGCGAGTTTGGGGCCTCCAGACGCTCCTTGTCCCGACTTCCTCAGATACGAGGCTGCAGCCCCAAACTCCTCCATCTGAGCATCTCCCATCTTTCACTTTAATGGTCAAAGATGCCAAACTTTTGTTTTCGCAGGCTGGTGTGAATCAGCCTTGTATGAATTACAAAGGAATGGAGAGTAATTGGAACTAAAGCCTATAATTATGCTCTTACATAGCAAAGTCCAAGTCAGCCACTGTAGTAGTGTTACCAAACCTACATTGGGTTAGAGCTTACCTCTGTTGTTCACCTCCTCAGTAAACCCAATGTTGTTGATGCCCTAGATGCACACAATTGAAGAATGAAATATAAGAACATGTTAGGCTTAATGAAAACCCAGTTTATACTTTTGAATTAAGGAAAGGTCCAGTACAGTCTTTTTAACCCTGATAAGGCACCATAAAACATTTTTTGTGGCACAAAACACATAATATATGGCTGGGACAGCAAAGTCTAATATAACTCTGTTCTTTTGCAGGCTTGTTTACCGTGGGATTGTAGTTCAGATTCCTGTCCATGGCCTGGCCATCCTCACTCTCTTTTATACAGTAGGCTCCCTCTAAATATGGCATCTGGCATTGTTCTACAGGAGTGCTATTTTGTTTGATTGCAGTGCAGAAGGGTGGGGTTAAAGAGACTTTTCCTATGATGGCGAAGCATGGGGAGAGGGAGAGGGGAGTGAAACTTTTGCCAGCACCCGACCCACAATGGAAAACAATTACAAAGGATGACTTAACATAATATAAAAGGGCACCTCAGAAATATGGTGAGAGTAGCTCACATTTCCACACATAGGAGCACTTTCCTTTTCAAATGACCTGCACATAATTTTGGACCGTTTGATATCCAGTAGTAATATGCTTTAAGAAGGGGATGGACAGTTAAAGCAGCTATGGAGATCTGCTCTTTGCTGATGTTGAATAAGATAGAGTGAAGGTACTTATGCTAGACACCTTCATTTAATATTACAATGAAACCTTATGATTTGAAACACTCTAAATTAGCGTATATAGTAATTATCTTCCAATTAGATTTAAACCCCTTAATTATTCATTTATTTTTCCTTGTGCAGAAGCTAATGTGAATGTTTTGGTAGGAGTTTAGTTCAGTACATCTTATGGAGCACCACTGGGTTCAATTTTAGGGCCTATTTATGTAAATGATGTAAATGTAGTTATGAAAGTGGTCTATAGGATCTAAGGGATTTACACATAAGTGCTAAACCTATCAGAGACCAAGTCCAAGTAACGAGACTGTAATAACACAAACAAAACCCAACACACTGGCTAACAAAGGTCCTGGACTTTTTTTTTTTTAATATGACATTTCCTTTAACCCAAACATATTGAACAGGGATGAAAAGAAAATCACAGCTGCCTCTCACAAATGACAGCTTTAGTTGTCTCTCATAGTTAGCAGCAGTTACCACACACAAGTTCAAGGTCATTCAGCAGCTGTCCAAATGATTCCTCGTCTCATTGGCGCATTGTTGTCTCCTCTCCTTTGTCCTTGAGTATAAAGATAACCCTGTGAAATTCCTGCTGAGTGACAGGCTGTGATTGAGAAGCACAGGTTGCTCTGCAAACAAGAGCTCAGCCAGTCAAGTAACACCATGCACTGACCCAGTTAAAGGAAGTGTGAAAAAAGGCTCCTGTGTGTTTATAAGGGTGGCAAATTAGCAGGCAGTGCTCAAAGGATTGTAGTTAATGAGTGAGGACGATACTGTGGCATCCTGCTGGGGCATCTTCCCTCAAAAGGCTGAGCTGGTGAAGAGTGTGAGGAATCATATGGCACCATTTGTCTGACCAAAAGGAGTAATTTACTGCTATGGTGTTGACAGGTTTGGATGCCCTTTCAGCACTGCCAGTTATCTGACCATGTCACAGCTGTAAATTATCTATGAAGGCAAAATCATAAACACTTACCTCCATGTCTTGTCCCTTGTTTGCTTATGACTCGTGCCACTTGAAAACAAGTGAAACAGTTGCATGGATGTGGAAATATACTGTTTGTGAGTATTCAAATAAACATACTGTGGACATACCATATGTTTACATGTGTCTTTTTGACATTTTTAATATTACATTGCATCATGATGTCATTTTTTATTAATATGATTTAAGAGTCATTTTTTTTTGCATCATTAATTTATAAATTACGCCAACAATTGGAAAATGGAGGTTTTCTAGGATAGTGCTGATATTTATAGACCCAGTCTTATGCAAATATTTGGGCACCCTTGGTCAAATTATAGTTACTGATTTTATGCATAAATGTAAGTGAACAAATCCTTCACATTTGAAATCACAAAATGTATTTACAGTTTAATTTATTCACATTTTGTTCTGAATTGAACATATTCGCTAAACATATTATTTTTTATTGTGCCATTACTTTTAGACAAACCACATTTAATCTTAAATTAAGCAGTCTAACAGTCACACAGTAACAGCTGTGCTCTGGTATATGCAGAAATATGTCTCTGTAAAGAAAAAAAAAGTCAACACTGTGTAATTTGATCAGGGGTTCTCAAACATTTGCATACATCTTTATATTATCTTATCTGATGGGATAATTAGCAGGTCTGATGTGCCGAAGTGAATGTTGACAAGCCACATTCCAAGTGAGAAGAGCAAAGAGACAGAGGTCAGTCCACTTAACAGGGTGCAAGTGTCGGTGATATGTATTAAGATTCTCAAATACCTTCTCACTATGTCTTCTCACTATGCCAGAACTCCCCCCACCCTGCATGGAGAGTTTTGAAAGAACATGCTACTGTCATCACTCAGCAACTTCCTTCCACTACTGACCTAAAGAGAAGGACACACCTGAATAGAAAGTATAAAGCCGTGTAATGTTTCCAAGGCAGCACATTTGAGTCTTAGTTTGTAATTTTATTTTTCCCTTATGGACAAAAATCAGATCTGACATATAGAAGAAGAATAAACACATTGTATACTGTAACATTCAGAACTACTTGTTTTATCACTATGATTTTCTATATTTCTGACCAGTGTAGCCTTTTCCCAGAACGGTGGGACAAACATAGCCCCCGCAGGACAGACTGGCTGACATAGTAGCCATACCACATGCAGAGAGGGCTGCTGCCTGGAATTGTAATGTGATGAATCAGTGTCCTTGTCCAAATAACATTTAAACACTGCTGTTGCTTATAAGGCCAGAAGAACAAAGTATTTATAGCTGCTGGTATTCATAGAAGCATTCATGAAGCACTTTTAACGCTCATTAAGTGTAAGCAAAAAATTGGACAGATGCTTAGTCTTAGTATGTATATTGTATGTATGTACACTACTAAACAATATATTATGAGGTCTATAAATTAAAATACTTTATGAAATCAGTCTGAAACACTGATTTTGAGATTATTGTAGTAACATCGCAAGATTAATTCAATCACTTCATTGTTTTAAGTGAGTTTATGTACAAAAACTATATTCATTTTGCACTGAGTGCCTTGCTATCTTGGTTTGGAAAGGCACACACCTGTTTATATAAGGTTCCATAGTATGTCAGAGCACAAACCAAGCCAGGAAGTCCAAAGAATTGTCTGTAGACCTCAGAGACAGGATTGTATTGAGACACAGGTCTGGGGAAGGGTACAGAAACATTTCTTCTGAAATTGAAGAAGTCTGGAACCACCAGGAGTCTTCATAGAACTGGCTGGGCAGCCAAATTGAGTGAACGTGGGTAGAAGGGCCTTAGTTAGAAGGTGACCAAGAACCCAATGATCACTCTGACAGAGCTCCAGTGTTGCTCTGTGGAGAGAGGAGAACCTTCCAGAAGAACAACTAATTTTGCAGCACTCCACCAATCAGGCCTGTATGGTAGAGTGTCCAGACAGAAGCCATTCCTCAGCAAAAGGCACAGCAGTCCATCTGGAGTTTGCTAAAAGGACTCTCAGTGCATGAGAAACAAAAAGATGGAAGAGACTTCCTTGGAAAATCTGCTCCACTGCGCTCCGGACCTCAGACTGGGACGAACATTTACAGAGCCCTCCATAAGCATTGGCACCCCTAGTTAAAATGTGTTAAAAGCCTTAAAAAGAAAAAAAAAAGAAAAAGAAAAAATGAGAAAAAAGCAACCTTCAACTCAGGTGAAAAAAGAAGAAAAAAGAAGGTGAAAAAAGAAATAATTATTTCCCACAAAATGACCTGTTCCACAATTATTGGCACCCATAACAATTTCTTGGAAATAAATGCATTTTAACATTTATTTAATTTCTACTGTAGTTTATAAAGTGGATCAAAGTATGTAGGAACCTTTAATTAGTAATTCATCACTTCCTGTTTCCCCTGGGGTACAAATATGGCGTTCCACAGAGGCCAAGTTCTCTTACTCACTCTAATAAACATGGGAAAGACAAGAGAACACACTATTAAAGTAAGGCAGATGTGCGTCGAACTTAATAAATCAGGCAATGGCTGCAAGAAAACAGGTACTGACCTGCAGATGCCCTTATATACAGTCAGACCAATCATCACAAAGTTCAAAACATCTGGAGCTATGACAGGCAAGCCTGGAAGAGGACGCAAGTGTATCTTGCCACCACACACAGTGAGAAGGATGATAGAAGTAAAAAGTTCTCCAAAGCTCACTGTAAGATAAGTGAATCATATGGTAGCATCTTGGGGATAGGAGGTCTCCCAAACAACCGTCAGGCACTGTCTACACACCAACAAGCTGTTTGGGATGCATACACAGAGAAAGCATTTTCTGAATTATACTCATAAGCGTAAACGGATGGAGTTTTCCAAGCTGTACTGGGATTTTAACTGAACTGCAAGCCGGTCAGATGAGACCAAGATAGAGGGACCAGACCAGCTCTTAAAAAACCCAGTTAAAAATGGCTGTACATCGACGCTCCCCATCCAGTTAATGGAGCTTGAGAGGTTCTGCAAAGAAGAACCAGCAAAGGCTGTGATTACGTATGTTATATTTTTGTATTGTTGGGTTTTCTTATATATAAAATTGCAAAGATTTAAAACTTTCTCACCTTGTCATTGTGGGGTATTCTGTGTAAAATGTTATTTTATATATATATATATATATATATATATATATATATATATATATATATATATATATATATTATATATATATATATATATATATATACATATATATATATATATATATATATATATATAATTTTAATGTGTGTGTGTGTGTATAATAAGTTAAATAATCTTATAATATCCAACAATATCTGGATGTGAAAACATCTGATATTTAGACTAATTTTAAGAGAATTTTACTTTATTTGTATACGTTTTTTGTTTATTCCTGATTTATATGTTAAAAAAGCTTAAAAATCAGCTGCTTTAATTGAAGCTCCTACCTCACAGGAAGAAACACACATCACTCACCATCCCCTCATCACTGTCTAAGTGTGCCCTATTCCAGGCTGGATTTGTTACAGGTTTGGCTCTGATTCTTTCTGCAATCATTTGGTGGTATCAACCCAATATGTATGCAAGCCAACAAAATTAAAGAACGTTAGTGCTGTACGTTCTACATATAGAAATAGCACCAATGTCCTGTTACAGAAGAGTCTGTAGCTGGGCTATTGTTACATGATTTCATTCCAGTTTATCCAGCTCTTTGACAAACCACTGGGTAAACCTAATCACTAATGCCACAGACTATATTGGAGCACAGCAGCTAATTCAGCTTAAAAGCAGAGGATTACCCCAGTGCCTTTAACACAGCCCTGCTAAGACCTCAGCTTTGTTTATGTTCTTTACAAGGATTTCAGAAAGAAGTACAGTGCCACAGCTGACGCTGGCCGTAAAAGAGCAGGTATGGGTGAGGAAAACACAGATCACAGAACTGTAACCGTACCAATTTATGTTCTGGAGATTTCTTGGTTGATTTTTGGAAGAAAAACTTTTGGGCCATGCCAAATACAGACCACATTATGCAAATAATATTGTTCTCTTATTTTCCTAAATCTCAATTAAATTTCAAGTCATCAACCATTAGAGAATAAATCAAATGTTATTAAACAAAACTATAAACTGATTATAACATTTTTTAATGCACTGTTCCAGTTTTTGCTTCTATTTTTTACAGGACGTCAGAATAGCCTGCCAGAGCTGCTGTTTTTATGTGAACTGCCTCCCATCCTCATAGATCTTTTACTTGAGGATAATCCAAAGATTCGTGTTGAGGTCAGGTAAGGATGGTGGCCACAACAAGAGTTTCTCTCCTTTTATGCACGTAGCAGCCAATGACACACAGGTATTCTTTGCAGTCTGAGATGGTGCATTATCATGGATGAAGATGATTTTGCAACAGAAGGCATGGTTGTTCTTTTTGTACCATGGAAGAAAGTGGTCAGTCAACAACTCTATATACTTTCACTCACCCTAAATGGGCCTACCAACTCTCTCCTCCTGATTCCAGCCCAAAACATGACTCTGCCACTTCCTTGCTGATTTCACAGTTGTGGTCATTCACCTACCACCCACTACTCCATCCATGTGGACCATCAAGGGTTGCACAGCACTCATCAGAAAACAAGACTAAAAATTAGTCTTCATGTATGTCTGGGCTCACTGCAACCATTTCTGCTCGTGAGCGCTGGTTAGGAGTGGCCACATAGTTTTATGCACAACAGCAAGCCTCTAGAGGATCCTACACTTTGAGGTTTGTGGGACTCCAGAGGCATTCGAATATCTGTTTGCTGATTTCTAATGGCATTTTAGCAGCTTAATCCAATGAATTTGTCTGTCAGAAACCTTCCTCATTATGCCTTCATCTGTATGAACAAAAGCTGTATGAACTATCTATGCTCTGAATCAGCCACAAATCTCTTCATAGTATGATGATCACACTTTCTTTAGTTTGTGTGAAATATATGTTTTTAGAACTTGTTGATGGTAGTGCACTATTTGATGCTTTTCAGCAGCAAAGACATAATTTTTCTGTCCAATATTGCTTGAAACCTGAGGCCTACTCAATAATGTGGAGCATCGATTATTTTGTCCTTTAAATGGGCTCACCTGTCAAACTAATGATCACAGGTGTCTGAGATTGATTTCAGTGATCCAAAGAGCCCTGAGACACAATACCATCCATGAGTTTAATTGAAAAACAAAAATGTTCTTTTTCATACTTAAATCCAATTTGCATAATAATTTTGAACACAGTGTACATAAGCATTGGTAGTAATTTACACTATCTAGCTCTATGTAGGTGTGAAATATACTGGTGTTAACTGACTGACCTTTAGCTTAACACACTGGAGTGCATTATATTTTTTTATTATCAGCCTAATGAACACTGGAATATGTAGGACATATTAAAAATATATATTACATATGTAATGTCATCAACAGGTGTATTAGCTACTTACACTCTTCAGTGCCCCATTACTCCATCCCCTTCTCTATCTAGTACACCAAGATTTCTGATATCTGATTTTACCATAAATAAAAATATTCATTTGAATATGTTTTCCAAAATGCAAATTAGAATGTTTTATGTAACCTATCTTACTTTTAGATGGAAGATCATTTATGTATTATTATATATGTGTTATTTATATATTTTCTGCAAGGTATGTGGTGTGACAGTAATATAAATAAAGTACATAATATAAACATTTATAGAATAAAGTAATAGTAACACCTGGAATTTTAATAAATGCTTTTGCCATTTATTATATGTGCATTTGTTTGTTTTATCATGCAGATTTTAAAGTGCAGAAAAAACTACAATAATAATCACAGTATATTAATTTTTGTAATGAAAACGCTGTCCTGCGATATGACATGTGATTAGGTTTTATAAAAAGCCTGCTTAATGGACAACTATAAGGGTCTTCATTTGTATCAGAGGAAACATGTGCTTGTCTTCACCCAGTTAGTGTCAAGAGCATCATATGTGAAAGGAGGAGAGTCCTAATTATCATTCATCATTCATTGCCCTGAATAGTGTCACAGGGGAGCCGGTGCCCAGACAGCAACTCTGAGCGCAAGGGCAGGAAACAGCCCTAGACAGGGCGTTACTCCATCGTAGGGTTCACACACACACACACACACACACACACACACACACACACACACACACACACACACACACACACACACACACACACACACAGTAATTAGGTTGGGTAATTGGCAATTGGAAGTGGGGGGAATGGGATAAAATGTTAAAAATGAAAGAAAAAATAAAAATCACTAATTAAGGATAAAAACTAGAAAGGAAAATGCTCACGGGCAGTTACATATGACAAGATTTCTAAATGCCATAGTGGTGTAAATGGCCCGTTGTTTGACCACATTATCAGTTGTGTTATTAGTTATATGCCAGTTGTTTTGAAAACATAAGCTAAATATGGAATTTCTACCTATTTCCTCAATGCGTCTTGTGAATGTAATGCCACAGAGAATTATTACACTGTTTAATGAACAATAACAGTTCAGGGGAAAAAAACATCTTTCTCCTCCATTTGTCTCCTCCCATTCACAGTACTGCAAGTCCATATTCATCACACAAATGCAGTCCATCATAGCATATATATTTATATAAAAAATAGTTCGTTTAAAGAATGAAGCATGGTTCCAGATTTCTCCTGGACTTCGCCAGACAGCGTCCGGATTCCTGGTCATTGTTGCCCTTTGGCCTGCTCACTGGGGGGTGTTTGTCTTCATTCTTTGTTCATGTTTTGTTCACCTTTTTATTTGTATCATTTTTATTTGTTATTTATATATATTAAAGCTGCTTGGTGACATCACTTGTAAAAAGCACTATACAAATGAATTTTGATTGATTTATTTATTGGATTAATGTTCAATTCCATCACCAGTGCACCTGATTTAACATCACTAAGCACTGCCTTACCAAACCAGGTGTTGGATGAGAACCATAAATAGTACTAGACTCCCATGAGGAGAGCTTTGGGGATTTAATGAAGAAGCTAAATGTCAAAGTGAAATGCTAACACCATCATACCCCTCAGACACAGGAGTTCACTGCCTGTTCTGGACAAATGCCACTGCTGTACCAAGAAGGATTTGTCAGGTAAGTGTGTAGCATAATGTGATGATTAGTCTATCTGAAAAAAAAAAAGATTTCGAACATGATTTGTGTTCATGGATGTGAATGAATGGTGAATCTAAATGGTTCACTGCCTCTTAACTGCTATTGTGACTTACATACCTTTAAAGGCACTGTACACAGAGTACATATATTCTTATTTAACCACTTGACTAAAGAACATGTTGATCAAAGCACAGAATAGCAAATTGTTTGGAAGATCTTACAAACTTTATCTTAACCAAGACAATAATTTGATGGTTTGGAGTTGCACATTCCTCCTATTAACTATGGCTTAAAGACATGTTCTTTTTAAGCTTGGAAAAAATAAGTTTAGTTTAGGGGGCATCTGAGGGTTTTGAACAGTGCTGGCAAACTTTTATTGCTTAAAGACTTGACCAACTTAGAAGTAGACTGAGGGTGCCAATTTATTTGTGTGTGTGTGTGTGTGTTTGGCCTGGGGTGTTACGAAGTGGAGAACATAAAACAGTGATTTGCTACTATAGCTATGTCCCTTCTGTGTCCCAGATAGGTTTGGGGTGGTAGGAGAGGGGCATAAAGTAATGGGTTTTGTTTCTCTCTGTTTTGTGTTTGTATGTATAAGCTGAAGTACAGCAAAAAAAAACAAACAACTTATTTTAGAACATGCAAGAGCTTCACAAGGAGTGTACAGAGGCTGTTGTCTGCACATCAAGAGTCAACATGCACAGATGTCTCCAGGAAAGGGGCTACATCTGCAGAATTCCCTGCAGAAACACCTCTTCTGAAGCAAAGACAATGTCAGAAGTGTCTTACCTGGGCGGAGAAGAAAAAGAACCAGACTTCTTCAGTGTTCCAAAGTCCTCTTTTCAGATGCCATTTTAATTAAGAAATTTGGTGTTTCAGTTTGAAAAAAGAAATTAAATAATTAAATAATCATATAATTCAATAATTGATCAATTCAATAGTATAATTTTATAAAGATTATAGATTTTCTCCATTTCCATTGTTTTGTAAGTTTATACAAACACAGCATCAAGGTTTTTATTTTTTTTTTATTTTCCATTAGGTTTAAGAGGTAACATAATTACACCACATTCAATACTTGGTAAATAATCTAAAGCAATCAGCGATGACGTCTCATTACTATTGCCCAGTAAGTTTGTATAATCTGTTATAAATATCATCATTCATAGTGTTATTACTACCAATAAAGAATTATTAGGTGCCATTTTAAAATAAGTTAAGACAAATTGACAGAGGATTGGTTACAAGAAAAGGCTACATTACTCATTTCTCAGGTTTCCTGGCCTATTTTCCTCTGACGTGCTTGGAGCTATTCTCCAGAGCCTGATCATACATCTAAAAACAAAACCTTTTGGCAAAACCATAATCCTACTTAACTAGTGCTCCAAACTCCTTACCCTGCGCGGTCAAAACTGACTCAAGACCTGGACCTGGACTTAGTGTTATTTAGTGTAATTCAGTTTCTTCTAATTCAGAAATCAGTAGAAAAGAATGTTTAAAAGGAGCAGACTAGAAATATCTGTATGTAGAAATGTCTGGCATGCCAAAATCCAGCATTAATAAATCAGATCCATTATGTCATAAACTATCCATTCATAAATAACAGAAGTACTTGCAATGAGGGACAATCGCTACCTGTGTCCTCCTCTATAGTGCCTCTGGACCAGCAGCAACATCTTTTACAGTACTGAAGTAAGCAAAGACTATCTTCCCATTCTTCCTTAGAGAACTTAAACCTATTTTAGTTTCGAGAGAGAGAGAGAGAGAGAGAGTACAGTTGGGTTATTTACAAAACGACCGTGATGTATTGAGCCCTTGCCTCTGTGAAGTGTAGTCTGATTAATGCTTTTAGTGGGGTGTGTCACTGAATGCTACATGGGTCATATGGACAAGGATGTGCTCCCTGACAGTGGCTGTGTGGAGTGTGACTCCCTGTTTTATGGTATATGGGATTGGCACTAACTGTAGTAGCTGTGAGCCCTGCCACACTATGTGTCACTGAGCGCTGGGTCGCTCTCTACGCCATTCAGTCTCTCACCCCTCACACTTCGACAGGAGCCTGGCTGGACTCGACAGGCCGTGGCTCCATTTATGCGTGTTAGGAATGATTACGAGATGGAGGGTTAGGAGAGCTTGAAAGTGTGGTCCTACAGGCCCCCTGGCTTCCTCTCCTGCATGGACATGGTGACAGTCAGGAGGGAATGGGCTGAGGTGAATAAGTGCATGTGCTTCCCATGGTCAGTTAGGTCTCTGGGTTGGGTGTGGCAAGCAAAGGAACGTTGTCCCTTCTCCTCCGTCCCAGCGGTGGGCGCCGATACTGCTCACCATCAGCTAGAGTTTGAGGCAGAGGCTTTCGTTTGCTCTCGGGAAGAAGCAGGATCGACAGGACAGCCAGGAGGGCCAGGGAAGAGTAGACCACATGGTGCAGGAAGTAGCCATAATGGTTGCGTAGATCCATCAGAGGAGAGCTGAGGCGACCCACACAACCCAGAGCCAGGATAGCACCCACACCACTGCCCCTGCAAGAACAACAGTGTACAGTCAAGTAGGTGCTCCGGTAGTTGTATATAGTAGGAGTGCAAAAATGATCTGTGATGGCAATTCATTATCCTAAACTTGAACTTTTATGATTACACACACTGCAGCTTCTAAAGGGTGGCAACCTGGTGGCCTTTTCATGAGTTTAATTCAAAAAGGGAAAACACAAAGAGCAGGAAGGAGGCCAGTTTATCACATCTAAATTGAAATTGTATTAGTTAGTGCCATTAAGAGTATTAGCATGCAGTAAGTAAATGCATACACATTATGCAGACAACAAACGTGGCAGTACAAATGAAGGCTCAGTAATCCTGTCTGTTGTGTACGTGTACAGGTAAAATGTCTGTGCAAACATATGAACAGAAATTGCACTCATTGTCAACAATAGTGGCACCAAGAAGCAATGATGTCATGCCAGACTGCCTTGGAGTCACTCAGACTGACAGAGGGTCATCTATAGGGATGAATCCCACTCTTGTCTTTGTGGAGACGACCAAACAATCTTTGTGTGGAGGCACCACAATCAGCGCCAGGATCAATGGTTTGTTGTCATGCGTAACACTTCCAGAAGGCCTGGTGACTTGATGTGTGTTGCAATTTCATATGATGCCATAACACCTCTAGTCTTCATTACAGGCACTTTGACAACCCAATGTACACGGTCCTGGCTCATCTGCTCCATCTGAACGCACAATCACAAAATCTGCAGGACGTGAGTGAGAATATTAAACTGCATGGGATGGATTATCACAGGACCCCATTTGGAACCTCTACAAATCCATACCACACACCATACTGGGAGACATCACTTACCTCAATAGATACTGCCCATATTAGTCTAAATTTGAAATCATTCATTGTTCCTCATAACCTTTGTCTTCCTTTCCAGTAGCCTTAAAATCCAACACTTCCCTCTGGGTGCAACTATTTGTGCAACTTTTGAATAATTTTGAAGTTGATTATAATAATATTCAATAAACCAAATTTAAAATGTCAACCTCTTTTGGAATGTGAAAGTAAACATCTGGTGGCTTTCAGTATCTTTGTGAAATAATTCTGATTATAACAAGTGAAATAAATCAAAAATAAAAGTGAATCAAATCAGGACAAATGAGATATCATGATAAATCTGTTCCTAAAGAATCCACATGGGGTCAGTATACCCACTTCAAACATCCATAATTGTTCCCATTCAATAAATAATTATCCAAATCCCATTCCACTCATTTCCTGGTCACTGCTGCACTACCGATGCATTGTAGGAAATGACTGTTCTAAAATGTGCAATAAAATGGGCTGCTATTGGAGGAGGTGAAAGCCCAACTTGATTGGTTGGCATCTGATTTTTTTACCCCAACATAGTCAATATAACCACAAGAGCACAACAGTAACACTCCATGTGCATTGTGTATAGCAGGCAATTCTTTGTTGGAATATCTATCTCCAGATTGATGGACAAAGCCTTTGGTTTTAGAGTGTGCATAATGGCCACAAGGGAAGCAGTGAACAGTAGAGGGGTGGCTTATAATGGTCAGATTTTCAGACAATGGTCAGATTGTTCCTTTTAAAAGAGTAAAAGGGAGAGTCTCAAGGGTATAATTTATTTGTGCATCTGTTTAAATGACATATCAAGTGTTTCATTGTTTTACATTTTACACCCTTTTCTCCCAATTTGATTGTACCAATTTAACCACCCACTCGGCAAGATCCTCTCTGTCACTTCCAAAGCTCCCAGCAGTAACGGTGCACTTGCCCATTCCAATACACATGAAGGCAACCGTCACCACTTCTCGAAGTCCTGCCAATGCAGCAAGGAAAGCACTTGGTTCCCAGCATTCACACTTGAGGTAGTGCCAGTGTCTCAGTCTGCTGTACATCCCAATATACCAATGATTCTTCACAATATCTTCAACTGCTCTATTCTACACACCAAAAAGGGCCTTTTCTGTTGACACTAGAACTAAAATAATCCTGCCTATCCTTCTTACCTTTTTAATCTGTTACCTAATCTGTCAAATAATGCTTGATGATAACCACATCAAATAAAGCTGTCCTTTAGAGCTTTCTTATTATTTTCAGAATCACTATGTACATAGTAAATTAAAATGATCCTACACATTTGACTATAAGGAAGACCCTTTTTAATATGAACTGAATGGCAAATTGAATTATGAAATGCACTGTTACTATCAGTGTTTCTGAAAGGTGTTTAAGATGATGCCAGAAGTTTTGGTCCTCACACTGAAAACAATGTGAAGACAATTTTAAGTTGGGTACTCGGACTCCAGGTGGTCTGAATGATGAACGAATGATGACGTCGTGTTCTTTGGGCCAGAGAGGAAAAGGACTGTCCAGATTGTTATCAGCCCCAAATTCAAAAGCCAGCATCTCTGATGGTATGGGGGTGTGTTAGTGCTCATGGCATGGGTAACTTGCTCATCTGTGAAGGAACCATTAATGCTGAAAGGTACATACAGGTTTTGGAGCAACATGATGCCATCCAAGCAACGTCTTTTCCAGGGATGTAGCTGCTTATGTCAGCAAGACAATGCCAAGCCACATTCTGCAAGTGTTACAACAGCGTGGCTTCATAGTAAAAGAGTTTGGGTACTAGGCTGGTCAGCCTGCAGTCCAGACCTGTCTCCCACTGAAAATGTGTGGCGCATTATGAAACGCAGAATATGACAGCAGAGACCCCAGAGTGTTGAACAGCTGAAGTTGTACATCAAGCAAGAATAGGAACAAATTCCAGCTACAAAGCTTCAACAATTAGTGTCCAAAATGCTTTATTGAGTGTTGTTAAAAGGTGATGTAACACAGAGGTAAACATGCCCCTGTCCCAACGTTTTTGGAACGTGTTGCATCAAATTCAAACTGAGTGAATATTTGCAAAAAAAAAAATTAAGTTGAACTGTTTGAACAGTTCATCTCTTGTCTTTGTAGTTTATTCAATTCAATATAGGTTGTTAATGATTTGCAAATCATTGTATTCAATGTCCCAATTTCACTGGAATTGGGGTTGTAGTTGGGTGGCAGGTCCCTTTAAACTAGTGTTGCACCACTCCTTTTCCTCATACCCTACTGTTAATTTATTGCCACAGGTTTAACAGCCTGCAACCATGTGATCGATAGAAAAGTAATTCTACATCCATTGTAAACATCCCACTTGCAATTGACTTGTTAAGAAAATCAGCACACGTTCTTTCCTCTGTGCTTTAAGGCCTTGTCTGGCACCCCAAAGCTGCATGAATTCCATTACTAAATATATTCCCTGATGGTAGTGCTTCTGAAAAACAAACTCAATTGTTATTCTGCAAGCACAGGCACTGGAAGCCAACAGTGTTGGGCATGTCTGGAGGACCAATGAAAGAAACTTTCAGTCTTATAAAAAAGGGATTTCAGATTCATATAAAGAGGATCAGATGTAGAATGTTACCTGATGATGGTGGGCATGATTTCAGCAGTGAAGAGGATACAGAGAGAGGCAGCAGCCTGCGAGGAGAACAGGCCCATCACTGAGAACACTGTAATGGCTGACTCGCTCAGATCTACAGAGACAAACATTACATTAATATATACATACATACAGGCACCAATTACACACAGCAGCCCCACAACCTAAAGACACCACTTCTAATGAACGCATTCAGCTACTTTAAGTAGCACCAATTGCTAACGCAGATATGCAAATGCACACACAGCTTGTCTAGTCCCAGTAGATAAGTATTTCCAATATAATAGGACTGAATAGAATCTGGAGCACACAAATATGAATCTATGCCTAAAGCCAGTGTGAACTAGAGGGGTGCAAAGTCCCCACATGACTGAGCTGTGCAGCAATGGAATGGCAGATTGTTAGGTTTGGCACCGTTTATAGCCAGTTTAAGGTCACGTCTGCTGAACTGAGTGCTCTGAAATGTAAGGAAAGGTTCGGTTGTCAATCTTTCAGAGTCATTATTGTGCTTTAAGTTTTCATTTCGATTTAATTATAGTTTTACCATTTTAATTGTGTCTAAAGACACAACGGTTAATTTAAAGGCTTTCTCCATTTTCCCTCTGTATGAACTGAGATGCAGGGTGATAACATTCAATTGTATAATGCTGTTTTTTATGAGTATTATTGAGGGGAACTGGACTAAAAGAGTACTGTTTCATCATTGTATGACATTTAAACGCATGTCACATGTTACAAATGATAAAAGCAAACTCTAAATTCATTAATAAGGTCCATCTTTTCCCACATAATTCCTGTTAAAGCTGCATTATATCACAATTTCCTTGCTTCTGGGCTCCCCCTACAGTCAGGAAGCCTCTCCTTCAGGAATCACTATACACATTAATTTTACAAGCTGAGAGATATTAAACTGTCACTGAAGGTGAAAGAAGCATGTGGACAGAGGCAGCACTGTAACATTACAGGAATATTCTATAATATAGCTAGGTTTATGCAGCATTACACCAGTTTAGCAAGTGGTGTCCTGTCTGTTTCACCAGAGTTACGTAGTGCAGTTAACAGAATGCTGAGCCCAGAGTAGCAATGATAAATATGCTATTGTTTGTATTACAGGCAGTGGTTTTGAAGTTTTGAAGTGATTCTGAAGCTGTTGAAGGTAGAATACTACTGTTGCTTTAAGGCCCCTCACATTTTTTTGTGTCCCCTAGTATTTAAACCAAAGAGAAGCCTGTGTACATACACAAACACAATATTTTCATACTGCATAATATTGCTGAGTATGATGATATTTATCGCTGTAGTGATATCACAATATGAGACAAGCTTTTCTGAGAATATTGTGGATACCATCAGAATTTTGTGTATTTGTGTAAATAAGTAATTTTATATCTTTTGCCATATTGCCCATCACTACCATACAAATAAACGTAGACATCTTTTACACTGACTCGCTTTATAATCAAGGCTCATTTAACACTTAATTATAACTATAACTACAGTTCTATATAAAGACTATATTAAGAATTTGTTGTGGATTTTACAGGCTTCAGATCTATGGAAGCAGAAACTCAGGAAATATGTGTGTACATAGGTTTGTTTTTAGCTTAACTGTTCTTTGTGTTAATGTGATACCAAAGCTTGGCCGCAAGATGGCGTTATAGTGTCATTTACAGGAGAGCTTCAATAAAGGAATCTGTGGTACAATTATCAAATTTCATCCAGTGAAACATACCGGCAAACACTGAAATATTTGATTTCACAACACTTGTCTTTGCTTTCACACAAATTATTTAAAACTACATTATCATTATCCAAACTTACACTCCATTAGCCCGAGTAAGATGAGGGAGGCCAGCCCCGTCAAGGTCATTGCCAACAGAAGGATTCCACGCCGACCACACCTGTCCACTGTCGCCCAGAGCAACAGCCAGGCTCCTCCTCCTGCACACACAGACAGCAGGTAGGTCCAATAGAAACTGGGAGTTGTGCCTCTGACATCACCTCTGAATGAGCTGTAGCAGTGACTAATGCCATGAGAAATGAACCTAAGAAGATGAGTAAATAGAAAGAGAGAGAGAAAGAGATTAATTTTGTCCATTTTATATTAACCAGGTCTGAATTACAATAATGCCATTATTTACAGAGCACTTTTCAATAAATGCACCTCTATCTTTCCAGACATGATTGATTTAAACATTAAATGAAGATATAAAAACATATATGTCAATTCAAAAACATCCCTAAATATGTCAAGGTACAAAAAATGGGTAAAAGCTATTGTTTAAACAACAACAACAATTATTATTATTATTATTATTATTATTATTACTCTAATAAATTGATTAAATGACACCTGAATCTAGCAGATTTGCTTTAAATGTTGCCGTATTTGTAAAAAATGGACGAGTAGAAATGCTGAAAATTCTGAATGAAATGTTTTCACATTGACTTACATTGAAAACTGAAGTTTTTTTCCTTCTGTTAAGTTGTTGAATTTAATGTTGTGGTATATATGCTACGGTGTGATGTAAAACAGCATTCATAATATTCTTGGTGGAAAATAAAACAAGTATCGTAGTTGAGTGAGTAGAACCAGTGCATCCTACTAAAAGGGTGAACTTCAGTCATCACTTACGAGGTGAAACCCAGCACACACATGTTCTTCCAGATGTTTCTGCTATGTAGAAGCTCTGGAAAAGACAGGTGGGGGCGACCAGAAGGTGGGGGCTCTGACTCCAGCTCTACAGGAACAAAATGACATGTACACAAGTCACATGTACACAAAGGCCATTCATGTTTCCCATTTGAAAAGACGGCGTGAGTACAGTAAATATATTACCAGTATCTAATGGTTTTCTTCAATTTATTTGTGAGAAGTCTTTGGAAAAATATCATGTTAATGATCCACATAACTGTTCACTGGTCTGCTTTTATGATCCTATTCTACTTAATAGGATCTACTTAATACTTATATACTGAACAAATCCCAACTAAGAAAATCTTGAAAACTCTGTAACTGGGTTTTAGGAGAAATTTCATTTTAAAAACAGTTGATGAATGAGGCCCAATATGTCTTCATCATGATAATGAATGATGATGAGATTAGTATCAGTGAGTCTTGTTGCATTTAAAACTGAATTTGGAATATCCCATTTAGTATATTAGTTCTAAAATACTTAGTACTAAAATGTCTAAGCACTAAGTACTAAAATCACTTTAAATCTGTAGTTTACGATATCTACCAACATCCAATCTCATGCGTCCCTCCAATTTCCAATCTTCACACCATGCGCTCATTCTCCACTGCACCGCCCCTCACACAAATCTAATTAACTTGCTTGGACAAACAAGGGGTGTGTTAACTTCTAAGTGCTTCTTATGAAATGTATTTGCTAAAGACCAAAGTAGATGATTATACCTCCATGTGTAATGAGTCCCAGCAAACAGTTTACAACCTGGATCTTTACTTATCGACTCACCAAGGTTTTAACAATATAAGTATCTCCCACTAGAAACTTGATATGACTCGCATACGACACCCATAACTCTCACAAAGTGATTCTTCACTTCTCCAAGTTCTCCCACCTCTGCCCCTGTTTCCCTTGTGAGGCTGCAGTTGCACACCATACTTTCTAACCTCTGCACCTCAGAAATCCGTTTGTAAATAGTCATTGGCCACCTTACACAAGGTTAACCAAACTGTAGAAACCACAATTTCAACTTACTAGGAAAGATTTATCAATAGAGGTAATACCATTCTCCACTTCCTTCTAGTGCTGCACTATACCACCTACCTAAACCTAAACCTTCTTAACTGGTTTCTCCAAGATTGAATGTATTGCTTATATATATATATAGTATGATTGTGAACTGACCTGTGAAGCCATCATCTTCCCTTTGTCGTTCACTGCGTTCACTGAAAGAGTTCATATCACTTGTCCTCTCTGAGAGCAAGATCCAGCGTGGAGACTCTGGAAACACCCCTGGAATACTGAGTACATGCAGAACAGATAATGAGATAATGACAATATGTTTCAACAAGTAGCATGTACACACATTAGTGTTGGCACAGAAGTCTGGTATCTATGGAAACTGAAGTGATGGACACTTATAGACAAGTGTTAATGGGCACTGGCAGGACCTAATGTCTTCATGTTTCTTGGGGAATTTCAGGATCAATATGGTTTAATGGTTCTTAAGATGCACTCAGTTTGTATTTGTCTCCTGAACTGTCTCATGAAGTGACAGAACACTGAATAGCCAGTAAAACCTTATGCCTAAAGCTGACCCAGTCAAACGCTTAGTCAACAGTTTTCCAACAGTTTCTTACCCATAGCAGAGGAAAAGAGAGAGTGGAGCAGCTCCAGTTCCTAACAGGCCCCTCCACGACTGGCATCCCACAGCTACACCTAACAATAACAGCTCTCCGGCAACAGTTGTCAGTCCCGCCAACATTGTGACCAACAGTCGTAATGAAGGATCACACAGTTCCAAACCTTTTGTTTACAATGAAGAAGGAGACACCACCAAATTGTTACCATCTTAGATACGAGACATATCGTGTAAATACTGTGTATATTTGATTGGTTATATCAGATCTTCAAAACACCAACTTTAAAGAAGAAGACAAAAAAACCCAAATAGAAATTGTATTTGTCATTTTGGAGCATTTCAATTTAAATATTTAATGGCAGATTACTGGCAAATAATAAAAGAAGATTGTTAAAAGAAAGTTGCAGGCTGCAACTGCTTTGTGGTTTAAAGAAAATTACCAAATGTGGCCACATGAGAACATGGCTGCAGCGTCAAAGAAAAATACAAAAGCTTAAAGTTATAGAGTCAAATCAAAGAAGTGGCTGTGGCTAAATAATGTGCAGTTTTATGGAGAACTCATTCTCAGAGAAAAGCCCAAATGTCAGCCACTGGAACTCCATGATAGCTGCTGTGATGCTGATGTGAAAATTGAACTAAACCTAAAACTGAAAGTAAACATTCTGCACATATGAGATTTCAGCAGATTGAATTGTGTAAACCAGTGGTTCTCAATCCTGGTCCTGGAATACAACTGCCCTGCTTGTTTTAGTTTGGCTCAGCAAGGGCTCATCACTTTGCTCTTTAGTTGGATCATTGCTGGAATTAGGGGAACTCTAAAACCAGCAGGGCAGAGGTACTCCAGGACCAGGATTGAGAACTGGTTTAGGCAAATGTTGGCGATAGATCACAATAAATAGATCAGATAGATAAAAAAATATCAAGATATCAGATCTGTGGAGAAAGTAGGACTTGGTCCACTTTACCTATGTTTGAACATGACTGGGATTCAAGGTTTAGGGTGGCTTCTACTTTAAACTCATGCTCAGGGCTAGAAATGGAAATGTATTTTGTGTGTTTGTTTGTTCTAAATGTTATAATTACTATTATGTAACAGCACTGGTAAAAAAGCATTTGCTGGAAATGGTAGTGCTTCCCTTCAGTCTTTGAAACACAGTTATTTCACAGTGAGGGCTTTATTTTCCCTCATAGGCATGTTTCAATAGTCAACAAGAAAACAGCTGACTTTTTTTTCTTGTCATGCCAGGCAACGCCTAGTGTTCATGAATGTGACAAAACAAATCTCTTTCCAAATATTTCTACTTACGTGTGATATATAGGGTGAGATAGACTCCAGCACTGGTAGCTGCCAGACAGAATCGCATGGCTATAAAGATGGGGGGTGAGGGAGAGACACACACCAGAGTACCAAAAATCACTGAGAGAGTAAGAGAGGTGAGCAGAGTCTTCAGCCTGCCCAATCTGTAGAAGGAACAACCCAATAAGGAATATTAGCCAAATTTAGGACATTTACACAGACAGTATGTAAAGCAACCTCTGTGTGTCTTCCTGATAAAATGGACAATAGTTAATTGGATGTAAGTACACTACAGGTATTTCTCATTACACTGTAAAGTTGAATTAAGTATCTAAAGTTCAGTAATTTTGTGGCAGGTTGTGAGAGGTAACTAAAGGAGGTTTCAAAAAAGAACTAAAATAAAGACATGCTAATTAAGATGTAAAACACTAAAGGGTTTTTTTAAGCATCATTTAGTGTTGAGCACTGTTAAAACAGCTCTATTACATACACATAATCTCATACTAACACTAGGGACTAAAATCCAGATACCATTTTAACAGATGATGTAATTTTACATTTGGTTTTATAACCCAAAAGCTCTTTTTAAACAATATAACTATATTATCAGTCCTTCATTGTGATCTTTATGGTCAGTCTGAAAACAGTGAAAACAGTCTAAAATAATGAAAATATAGGGCTGGGCTTCAGCTACACAGTTTGTTTGGTTTCCTATGTGTCTTCATTTTACATACTATTAAGCATGGTGGTGACTGTGTTACACTCATATGTGATAAATTGCTCAGGCCCTAGAAGAGGCGGCACTTTATCTTCCAGTGCAGAAGATTTTTATATTTGTACTGATACTATATGTTGTATTTGTATTACGCATTTGTACAGCCTGTCTGAACCACTGGGTGGGCTCTTCACTCAAGTTAAAACTCACCGGTCAGCAGCATATCCAAAGCCCAGGCAGCCAGTGAGGATGCCCAATATGAAGCAAACTTCCTCCACGGGGACCAGCCAGTACTGAGAACACACCAGATCCCACTGTCAAGACAGGAGTCAGGCAGACATGGGGTAAGACAGTGAGCAGTAAAAAGGAGAGGCACTGTTTTAAATGTCTACACTTTAGAAAAAATTGCTACAAATGTTTCTTTGAGCATTGCCTTAACACAAGAACCACGTATAGCATTGTTTTTAAGAGTATACAACAAGGCATTACAGAAATCAATGACCTCAGAAAAACAGGAAAAAAACTATAATAAAATACACAGTAAAGTCATCCACTTAACTATTTACTTAATGGTTGTTTGATGATTTTGCTGGTTGTTTACAGATGTATACAGTAAGGAGTAGGATTACAATGACATTCAAAATACATGTTTTCTCATCTACAAGATGAACAAGGGAAACTAGAATAACTAGTGAAAATGGACCTAGTAAAAATGCAAAGCATGTGGAAACGTCTGGGTGGAAACCCACAATGCAAGTTCTAAAATAGGACATAGTGCGTTCAGCGATCACGATAAGAATGCAGCCCTTGCTGTTTTTCTCTACTCCACTCCTTGAAGTAACTAAATGTTAGTAAGGAGTGGCCTGTACTGTGTAATCAGAACAAATTGCATGCATTCAAAATGAGGCATACATTCAGAGGAGTAACACTAATGTGATGAAAAGGCTGCTCCACACAAACTGGTTCAGTGTTCAGTGACTGAGTGCAGTTACATGGCCAGGCATGACTGCAGGCCTCCTAAGGACTGACAAACTGCCATAATAACAACAGTGGTTGCTAAGTGATGTACAGCCAGCTCACGTGATCACTATACTATAATTTCCCAAGTGTACAGTAGAAGCAATATAGCAGAAATATAAACAAGCAGATGTTTACCTTTGAGCACATGTTGGTGACCACAGCAGTGAATGCCAGCAAGAAATATCATCATTTCATGGCACATCCAAATGTATGCTTACACAATGTACACTGCAGTTGAACTGTCTGTGTACTCTACTGGACTAAAACTATTGCAGTTTCACACACTCACCAAGCATGCCCAGAATGTTTATTTTACCAGGCTTGGCTTTTCAGACTAATATGAGACCCATACTGTGCCAAGTGTGAGCAAAGACCTGGCCACAGATTAGAGGACAGAATAAGCCTTAAAGAATGAGGTATAAAGTCAGTTTCTAATAGTGTGGCATTAGGGAAGGCCCTGAGACTCACAGCAAGGGTGAAAAAAAGAGTGAGGACATTACACCTCAGTGACTTGTGGGGACATTGTTCAGGGGTGAGCCAAAAGTAAGCAATAATTAAAACAGCGAATTAATAGAAGATCACCATCAGATCATGCCTTTCTTTGTACTACATTTCTCTAGGACAAACAAAGAACATTAAAGAAGCTGAACTATGTGCCTCCGATGATTTATTTCATGTGTTTAGAATTGCACAAATTGAGCGCCCTTGGACCAAAAGCAAACAACAGGGCCATAACACTTCCTTCCAGCAGCATATAAGTCATTAATTTTTATCATCCTGTCCTGAAGGAGCAACTTAGATAAACAAAGAGGAATAATCACAGGACATAACACTCAAAATATTAATCCTTAACACCTTAACACAAAAACAAGTACAGTATATGGACAAAAGTAATAGGACACCAGCTCAGTCATTGATTTTTTTTTTCTCTCCAAAATTAAGGGTGTTGAAAAAAGGGTTAGCAGGGCTGTCCACAAACATTTGGACAGATAAAGTGTGTGTAAAAAATTTCCCTTTAGAAAATACCTCAGATAAATAAATAAGAAAGCTGCATGTGAGGTGGAACTCATTTTGTAACCAGCTAATGATTACTTTCAGTATAAATTCTATACAATTTCTTCTAAAAATAGTAAGAAATTGGTGAGATTGTTTTGCAATTTTTATTAAGCAAATATCATTGAATGTGACAAATAAAACCTTGAATTTGAACTTTGTAGTTAAAATAACCATAAATTTATGGTTATTGTATCATGTCCAATGTACCTTAAACCAGTCTATCACTACAACCCTAGAACCAAAACATTATGACTTCCTTGTGCCATCTGGTACCAAGATGTCTGCACCTGGTATCACCAGATACCTAATGTCCTGTCATCTCATGAGATTGAGCCGCCATGGATCCCACAGGTAAACAATGCACACGCACCCATGTGACCACATGATAAAAAAGAAAACGGGGCTCACTTGACCAGATGAGCTTGCTCCATTGATGGCACTCTGTCATGTATCTGTCCTGTTTACCTCCGTCTTCCTGTCTCATCTTGTTGTTGTTAATTCCCCACATTCTTCTAAGCACGTGTCTGGTTTTGGTCTTGTCTCAGCCCTTTCCTGCTGTGTCTGATTTGTAACACTGCCCCTTCATTATCATGTCCAAGCTGTGGTTAATGTTCTCCTTGTATATAAGACCCCTCATTTTAGTCTTTTTGTGTAAATGTAAATGCACAATGTGTATCGGCTGTATGCCTTGTTTTGGTTCAGCGTGTTCCATTTGTTTTGTATTCAGTGTCGATTACTCATTAAATCCTCAACCCCATTGTTTACCTCTGTTTCCCTAGTCATCTACTCATCTGTTCAGCCAAGCTCACTTCCCCTGACACACTCTGACCAGTCTGTGGCTTCACAAGCCATCTGGCCATAACAATTTAGAACAGGGGTCACCAACTCTGCTCCTGATGAACTAACTTCCTGCAAACTTTAGTTTGAACCCTCATCCACCCCACCTGACCCAACTAATTACTGCCTTCAGAAATTCTTGATTGGCTAAATGGGGGTGTGTTAAATTTGGGTTGGAGCTGAAAGCTCCCCAGGAGCATGGTTGATGACCCCTGGTTTCACACTTACCCTTTACTCTTGCACATGACACACTGACTATGATAACCTGCTGTTTTGTTACCATCTGACATAGATTCCAGATATGACATACAACCTCAATATAATCAACATCATGTACTTCAGCACTTTTAAAGCATACAGAGCCTGGTTGATTTTAAGGTATGCCTAGAAGTAGGAAAGATTTGTTAAAATGAATATTTGGTACATAAATCCATAAAGGAGGACCTCAGGAGACAGCAGAAAACGTGTTAAAATCCAGGATCACGATAATATGGCAGTGTACACCTATTATAGGTATCTTACTTGCATGTTTTTGCAGCATAGGAATTTCTGTAATTAAAGATTTTAGATTAATTAAATGTAACTCCAAACTGTCAACTACAGCCAGAGCACGGTCACCAGCCCAAAGGGCGTGTGGAAACATTCTCATTTACTAGAGAAAACCCCAATGTACAGGCAGTGAGCTGGGAGCTGAAAGTAAGCCCATTCCTGCCATATATCTGTCTCCATGGACAATTCCAGCCCCTCAAGGAGATCACTCAGACACACAAACTCCTCCACCAATAAGGTGGTGATCCAAGGAGGGGCATTCTTAGATTCTTGGAGGGGTGCTGGAAAGTGCCTCTCCGATCTGAACTTGAGTGTTATCTTGTTATTGGATTTCTGTGCTCAGTATGGATAATCCATAATGAACACTATGTTCATACACAAGGGTGTCCATAAATGCACCTGGCATCAGGATACCCCAGGTCGCAGTTCGATGATTGACTTTATAGTTGTAACGTCTGTCTTGCGGTCATGTGTTTTGGACACTTGTTTGAAGAAAGGAGCTTAGTAGCTGGGGTAAGTTGCATCAGGTGGAGGATGAGGATGCTGGAAAGACATGTGATGAGGGCTGGCAGAAGAACCAGTCAATAAGGTCTTCTAGTCCCACATCTGGCAAAGCTTTGACTGAATTGTGAGAGACACAGAGTCTGAATGGACCATGTTTCGTCCCTCCATTGTTCGAGGCGGAAATTCAGAGCTGTGGCCACAATTCTATGGGGATTAAACTCACCAGCCTCCCTTGCAAGGTCTATGCAGGGGTACTGAAGAAGAGAGTCCAGCTGATGGTCGACCCTCAGACACAAGAGGAACAATGTGGGGTCTTTTCTGGCTATGGAACGCTGGACCAGCTCTTTATCCTTCCAATGGTCTTTGTCAGGGCATGGGAGTTTGCTCATCCACTCCATATGTGGTTCTCGGACCTGGAGAAGGCAGTCAACTGTGTACCATGGGGCATCCTGTGTGTGTGTGTGTGTGTGTGTGTGTGTGTGTGGGGGGGGGGGGGGTTTGGGGGGTGTAAGCAGCTGAATTGAGCTTTCTCTGCAGGGTTACTGGACTCTCCCTTAGAGGTAGGGTGAGGAGTTCAGTCATCAAGGAGGGGCTCAGAGTACAGCCATTGCTCCTCCACGTTGAGAGGAGCCAGCTGAAGTTGTTCGGGCATCTGGGTCAGATCCACGTATGTCTGACTGGGAGAAGGCCCCAGCGAATACTCGGGACACGCTGGAGACATTATCGCTCTTAGCTGGCCTGGGAATACCATGGAGTTCCCCAGAAGAGCTAGCTGGGGAAAAGCAAATCTGAGCTTCTTTGCTTAGGCTGCTGCCCCCGTGAACCGGACCCCGAATAAGCAGTAGATGATTTATGGATGGATGGATGGATGTACAGTAAATTTACTATAGAATTACATCTTCAAATGCATTCATCAACTTCAAAATAAAATGCCCTTTCCATGACCAATAGTCATGGTCAAATATTACTTCTATACATGTTCAAATATTTGTGGAAAATGATTGCATTACTTTAAGTTTTCAAGGTATGCAAATGCATACACAGCTCGCCTAGTCCCTGTAGAGAAGTACTGCTAATAAATTAGGACTATCTGGAGATGACCGCGATTTTTTGGCACCTTGCCTAATGCCAGGTGTGGGTTAGAGGGGTGTAAAGCACCCACCATTGAATTGTGGAGCAGTGGAACTGTGTTTTCTCAGTTACTCTAACAAAAGTAAGAGTTTTAACAGCCTTGTTTAAAAAAAACAACAAAGGCAAATACAGTAAGTGAGCTGGTGTCCCAGTACTTTTGTAAATATATTGTAGTTACTATAAAGTTACTCTTTGAAAGATACAAAGTATCACTATGACAGCAATGAATTTTGTAATGCATTGTTTCCTACAAAGAAGACAACCAGTTGGTCTACCTCAGTGACAATGTTATTCCTCAGCCCTTCTGTGACGGTGTAGTCCCACCCATTTTCACAGTCCACAATATCAGAGCGGGTGCCGTTGACAAATAGGTACTGCTGACATGGTGAGAGATGCTCAGGCTCTCCCTTCCTGTCACCCATCACCCAGGGCAAAGAGGCATTGAGCACCTCAGGTGTGGGCATGGTCCCAGGCAGGTGGCAGTGATGGGGGGATGCCAGGGTCAGCAGAGGGTCGGAGGAGAGCAGGAAGGCCAGCAAGAGGTTGGGTAAAATGGAGAGAGCGATGAGGAGCCTCTGTTTTTTTCGTCCCAGGGCCAACACCATCACCTCACCCGTGGGGGGGAGAGAGGGGGGCAAAGGGAGTGTGGAGGGTGCAGGAGAGGATGGAGTGGGAGAGGAGGGGAGTGAAGGTGGAGGTGGAGGACAGGGGCAAGGGGACGGTAGAGGTGATGGGGGTGATGTCATGATTAAAAGAGGAAGGTCTCAGCGAAAGCCTTCTGGTCCTAGAAACACAAAGAAAAGAAAGACACAGAAAACAATAATAGTTTATGAAAATGATGAAAATAGCATCATTATCACTGATGTTCCACGTAATTACCATACTATGTTACTATACTATAACCAAAAAAATCTTCATATTTCATATTAATAACATTTAATATACCAACATTCAAACTACATTTACTAAGAAATTGTATCTGGATTCTTTAGGACATGCAATATACATCATATCAGTGGTTCTCATTTCTGGTCCTGGTCTACCACTGTCCTGCAGAGCACAGGGGCCAGCTAAACTTCAAATGATGACTGTTACAGCAGAGAACAGGGCTCAGCACACAGATTATGTAGTACTTCACCTGTCTTGGGAATTACTATTGTATACTAATATTAGCACTGAAATGCACACATGGTGGTTAAATCTTTGGATCTTTTCATTAAGAGTTTACATTAAAGTGAACTTGCCTGGCGACAGCAGGCCTCTACTCAGCTCCTGTCAGGCAGTCCCAGTTTAACTGAACACCAACACGTCCCTGTTGGAGGCACTCATCTCAGGAAAATCTGCAGTAAGCTATAAATGAAAGACACACACACACACACACACACATATATATAAGCAATACACTGATTCCAAAATTATACATTATGGGTTAAATATACATATTCACCCACTTCAGAAGAAACAAAAGATGAGATGAGGTGATGAGACGATGAAAAGAAAAGGTGAGGCACTTGACCTGTAGAACACTGTACAAAGCATGGTGGTGGTAGCATCATAATGTAGGGCTCTTTCGCTGACAGTGGAACTGGTACATCGCACAAAGTGGATGAAATAAAGAACAAAATCTACCTCAGGATTCTTCAACATAACCTCAAACCAATAGCTAGACATTTGGAAAACAGACCCAAATGGATGTTCAAACAGGATAATGACCCCAAATACTCATCACAATTGGTTGATAAAGCAGGCTAACCTTACACATTTGAAATGGCCTTCTCAAAGTCCTGACCTCAACCTTATGGGAAATATGAGAAATCAAATCTGAAAACAACACATTTATTGGTTTATTAAAAGGTCTGTAAAGAAGATTCCAGAAGCTTACCGGTGGCTACCAAAAGCAGGTTAAGGTGCAACTTGCTGAGGGACATTTAAAAAAATGGATGAATGGGAGGATGTCCACCAAGGATTTTGAAGCTACTAAATTTGTCAATCATTCTACAGCAGAAAAATACTTATAAATGTTATAAACATAACATTCATGATGAGTGAATGTAAATTATTAACCATAACTGAAATTTTCTCTTCAAATTACAAAAGTAAAATATATATTTAAAACATTTAAATATATATATATATATATATATATATATATATATATATATATTGTTTGTGCATGTTAAATACAGCTTTTCTCAATTCAGTAAGTGCAACAATGGGTGTCTAGATACTTTAGGTAAATTCATATTTTCTTATTTTTGACATTATGTGTGACATATTGAGTAAAACCACTATCCAGTTATTTAATTCATAAGTTATTACTGAATATAAAGAAATTATGAAGAAAATACTAATATGTCAGTTTTGAACCATAGTGTATTACTACAAAATGGAAAGATAGAAGACATATACACTCGCTGTATTCCCAGATAGGTATGTTGGATCTAATATGTACAGTGCATCTGGAATTTACAGCACATCACTTTTGGCACATTATGTTATGTTACAGCCTTATTTTAAAATTGATTAAATTCTACACACAATACATCATGATGACAAAGTGAGAAAGATTTGTTTGAAATCTTTGCAAATTAAAAACAAAAAAACAAACAAAAACAAATCTTGTTTCCAGTGATCATCCTTCAGATGTTTCTACAGCTTTCAACAGCCCATCTGGAAAAGCTGGAAAAATGCTGTGAATACTTTCCTGATGCACCCTAAATGATAATGGGTGAGGTCTGATTAAACATTTGGTTTTGGCACAAGAGGATGTAAAATGCTTCACCCACTACCCTATAAAAATGCTCCTGTGTGCTACTTTTGGGTAGTGTACCTCTTGGTGAGAGATTGTTGACTGTGACACATGCATCCATGCCCAACCATACTGCATCTTTTATCCAGGCTAAAGGGGACTTATTTTCACCATCTCCTTTTGGCTGCTCAAAAGAGGCTCAGACCTGGACGTCTGTAAAGCTGCTCTGTGACCATGTTTCTGTTGTAAATACCTCTATGTAAATAAACCTTGATTGACCTAGAAACCAATACTTTTATTCTAATGTAATCACCTACACATATCATCATTATATTCACACATATAAAGAATCATTCAATTCCAACAACTCCTTCATGGATATTTATTTATGTTAATTTGTATATTTAGACACTGACACACACATACAGTGGGGAAAATAAGTATTTAGTCAGTCACCAATTGTGCAAGTTCTCCCACTTAAAAAGATGAGAGAGGCCGTTAATTGACATCATAGGTAGACCTCAACTATGAGAGCCAAAATGTGAAAAAAAAATTGAGAAAATCATTTTGTCTGACTTTTAAAGAATTTATTTGCAAATAATGGTGGAAAATAAGTATTTGGTCACCTACAAACAAGCAAGATTTCTGGCTGTCACAGACCTGTAACTTCTTTTTTAAGAGGCTCCTCTTTCCCCCACTCATTACCTGTATTAATGGCACCTGTTTGAAGTCGTTAACAGTATAAAAGACACCTGCCCACAACCTCAAACAGTCACACTCCAAACTCCACTATGGTGAAGACGAAAGAGCTGTCGGAGGACACCAGAAACCGAATTGTAGACCTGCACCAGGCTGGGAAGACTGAATCTGCAATAGGAAAGCAGCTTGGTGTGAAGAAATCTACTGTGGGAGCAATAATTAGAAAATGGAAGACCTACAAGACCACTACTAATCTCCCTCGATCTGGGGCTCCACGCAAGATCTCAGCCCGTGGGGTCAAAATGATCACAAGAACGGTGAGGAAAAATCCCAGAACCACAAGGGGGGATCTAGTGAATGACCTGCAGAAAGCTGGGACCAACGTTACAAAGGCTACCATCAGCAACACACTACGACGCCAGGGACTCAGATCTTGCAGTGCCAGACGTGTCCCCCTGCTTAAGCCAGTCCATATCCAGGCACGTCTGAAGTTTGCTAGAGAGCATTTGGATGTTCCAGAACAGTATTGGGAGAATGTCATATGGTCAGATGAAACCAAAGTAGAACTATTTGGTAAAAACACAACTCGTCGTGTTTGGAGGACAGTGAATGCGGAGTTGCATCCAAAGAACACCATACCAACTGTGAAGCATGGGGGTGGCAACATCATGCTTTGGGGCTGTTTCTCTGCAAAGGGACCAGGACGACTGGTCCGTGTACATGAAAGAATGAATGGGGCCATGTATTGTGAGATTTTGGGTGCAAACCTCCTTCCATCAGCAAGGGCAATGAAGATGAAACGTGGCTGGGTCTTTCAGCATGACAATGATCCCAAGCGCACTGCCAGGGCAACAAAGGAGTGGCTTCGTAAGAAACATTTCAAAGTCCTGGAGTGGCCTAGCCAGTCTCCCGATCTCAACCCCATCGAAAACCTTTGGAGGGAGTTAAAAGTCCGTGTTGCCCGCCGACAGCCCCAAAACATCACTGCTCTAGAGGAGATCTGCATGGAGGAATGGGCCAACATACCAGCAACAGTGTGTGCCAACCTTGTGAAGACTTACAGAAAACGTTTGACCTCTGTCATTGCCAACAGAGGATATACAACAAAGTATTGAGATGAACTTTTGTTATTGACCAAATTCCACCATTATTTGCAAATAAATTCTTTAAAAGTCAGACAAAATGTTTTTCTCAATTTTTTTTTCACATTTTGTCTCTCATAGTTGAGGTCTACCTATGATGTCAATTAACGGCCTCTCTCATCTTTTTAAGTGGGAGAACTTGCACAATTGGTGACTGACTAAATACTTATTTTCCCCACTGTACATATCTTCACTGAGATTCAAAAAGTTGGGATGAAGGCTGCATCTATATTATGAAAACAGGGAATAATGTACCATGAGTTGGAGATGTGGACAGGTTGTATGGTGCAGAAATGCTGTGTGGGGATTACTACAACCTAGCGGCAGTGTGTCTGAACTCCAGTGTTACATAAGAGACATTACAGAGGGGGAAAGTGCTGTCTGAGTCAGTCAGAGAGAGACTGTCCACAGCGGTCACAGAGCAGTATCGCAGAGTCTTGGCTGTCACACACAAGCAGTTAGCAGAGGGGAAAGAGCTGTGTTAGTGGATAAGAGAGAGAGTGTCCACAATTACCACAGTCCTGACTGTGGAGCACAAGTAAAGTCAGCACAGTCCTGACAAATTTGAACAGTTAGCATAGTCCTGACCACCAAACACAAGCAGAGTTAGCATAATCCTGACTACAGAGCACAAGTAGAGTCAGCACAGTCCTGACCGCCAAATAAAAGCAGTGTCAGCACAGTCCTGACTGTAGTGCCTGAACACAGTCAGCACAGTCATGACCACAGAGCACGAGTACAGTCAGCACAGTCATGACCACAGAGCACAAGTAATGACAACCAAATACGAGCAGAGTCAGCACAGTCCTGACCACAGAGCACGAGTAGAGTCAGCACAGTCCTGACCACAGAGGATGAGCGGAGTTGATACAGTCCTAACCACAGAGCACGAGCGGAGTCAGCAATGTTCTGAAAACAGAGCACAGTCCTGACCACAGAGGACCACAGAGCACAGTCCTGACCAGAGAGCACAAGCAGAGTCAGCACAGTTCTGACCACAGAGGACGAGCAGAGTTGGTACAGTCCTGACCACAAAGCATGAGCAGAGTTGGCACAGGCCTGACCACAGAGAATGAGTAGTTAACAAAGTCCTGACCACAGTCCTGAGTTAGCACAGTTCTGACCACAGAGCACAGTCCTGATGAATGAGCACAGTCCTGACCACAGAGCACAATTCTGACCACAGAGCAGAGTTAGCACAGTCCTGAGTTAGTACAGTTCTGACTGCAGAGCAGAGTTCTGATCACAAAGCAAGCCCTGACCACAGAACAGAGCCCTGATCACAGAGCACAATCCTGTTCATAAAAAACAGCCCTGTTCACAGAACACAGCCCTGATCCCAGAGCACGATACTGAACACAGAGCACAGCCCTGATCACAGAACACAGTTCTGATCAAAGTCCTGATCACAGAGCACAGCCCTGGTCACAGAACACAGCTCTGATCACAGAGCACAGCCCTGGTCACAGTCCTGTTCACAGACCACAACCCCAATCACGGAACACAGTCCTGAATGCAGAACAAAGCCCTGATCACAATCCTGTTGACAGAACGCAGCCCTGATCACAGAACACAGTTAAGATCACTGAAAACAGTCCTGATCACAGTCCTGAACACAAAACACAGCCCTGATCACAGAACACAGTTCAGATCACAGTCCTGATCACAGTCCTGAACACAGCCCTGATCACAGAACACAGTTCAGATCACAGTCCTGATCACTGAACACAATCTTGATAACAGAACACAGTCCTGATCACAGTCCTGAACATGGTCCTGAACATGGAGCACATTCCTGATTACAGAACACAGTCCTGATCACAGTTCAAATCACAGTTCTGATCACTGAACACAGTCTTGATCACAGAACACAGTCCTGATCACAGTCCTGATCACACAACTCAGTCCTGAACACAAAACACAGTCCTGAACACAAAACACAGTCCTGATAACAGCCCTGATCACAGAACACAGTCTTGAACACAAAACACAGTCCTGATCACAGAACACAGTCCTGATCACAGAACACAGTCCTGATCACAAAACTCAGTCCTGAAGACAAAACACAGTCCTGAACACAAAACACAGTCCTGATAACAGTCCTGATCACAGAACACAGTTCAGATCACAGTCCTGATCACAGAACACAGTCTTGAACACAAAACAGTCCTGATCACAGAACACAGTCCTGATCACTGAACACAGTCTTGATCACAGAACACAGTCCTGATCACAAAACTCAGTCCTGAAGACTAAACACAGTCCTGATAACAGTCCTTATCACAGAACACAGTCCTGAACACTAAACACAGTCCTGATAACAGTCCTTATCACAGAACACAGTCTTGAACACAAAACACAGTCTTGAACAGAAAACACAGTCCTGATCACAAAACACAGTTTTGATCACTGTCCTGAATACAGATCACAATCTTGATCATAGTCCTGATCACAAACCTGAATACACAACACAGTCCTGAATAGTCCAGAACACAGAACAAAGTCCAGAATATAGATCACAGTCCTGGACACAGTCCTGATCGCAGTCCAAATAGTAGTCCTGAATACTAATCACAGTCCCGAACACAGTCCTGAACACCAATCACAGTCCTGAACACTGAACACAGTCCTGAACATTGATCACAGTCCTGAACATTGATCACAGTACTTAACACTGATCACAGTACTGAACACCATCTTGATCACAGTCCCAATCGCAGTCCTGAACACTGATCACAGTCCTGAACACTAATCAGTGTTCTGATCACAGTCCCGAACTCAGTCCTGAACTCTGATCACAGTTCTGAACACTGATCACAGTCCTGAACACAGATCACAGTCCTGATCACTGTTCTGAACACCATCCTGATCACAGTCCTGAATATTGATCACAGTCCTGAACACTAATCAGAGTTCTGATCACAGTCCTGAACTAAGTCCTGAACTCAGTCCTGAACTCTGATCACAGTCCTGAACACCGATCACAGTCCTGATCACAGTTCTGAACACCATCCTGATTACAGTCCTGAATATTGATCACAGTCCCGAACACAGTCCTGAACACCAATCACAGTCCTGAACATTGATCACAGTTCTGAACACTGATCACAGTCCTGAACATTGATCACAGTCCTGATGACGTAGCTCAGTCTGACTTACAGGCGCGCACGTTAACACAGAGACCTCCAGCTGAACACAGTAAACACTGCCGTTCCTCCATTAAAGAAACAGTACTGACTTTGTGTGTGTGTGTGTGTGTGTGTGTGTGTGTCTGTGTGTGTGTGTGTGTGTGATGTAGGACAGAAGCTCACTGACTGTGTGTCCTGTCCACTCCCGGGTCCTGCTCTTCCTGAAGACCCTCCGGCCGGCTGTTCTAAAACCCCAGCGCAGCGGAAAGCAGGGTCGTGTTCAGCGCTCCGTCATTGAGGACGAGCTGAACAACGAGCGGAGCTGCTCTCCATCCGAACAAAGGCTGAGGGGCGGCTGTGCGGCGCAGTCTGCCGACATTAAACAGCAGCATTAAAACAAACACACGCTGCCGCCGTAAAGGGCACTGCCTCTCTGGGGCTGGAGGAGGGCGGAAAACTGCAGCCTCCGGAAACACAGCCCGACTCGGCAAACATCGGAGACATCCGTCAGATCGCCAGAAGTGCAGCTCCACCCTGCGGCCACCAGGCGGCGCTGCAACACACCAGTTAACCCAGCGTGTTTAACCCCTCCGACCCCGGCAGGATTTAATCCATTAGACATCCTCATGCATGATCACTCCCAGACATGCTGAATGTAAACATTACTTAAATTGAACTCAGGAGATGCTGCCTAATAAAATTTCATCATGAGTAGCATCAAAGGTGCATCAAAGAGCTTATTGGCAAAAAAAAATGGCATCCATGAGTGAATTCTCCGCCGATAAGATTGTGTCCTGAAGTGCACAGATTATACTGCAGGACAACACTTTTAAAACTGTTTAATGTACAAACTCCAGTTGTGTTGTGGTGGTTGGGTTGCAGGTAGCAGGTTACTGGTCACTACTCGCGCCCATCCTCTGTCCTCCTGTTACCCCTCCTCCCCCCAGAGAGGAGTTGTACAGTCTGATGGCATGCAGGACTAAAGAGTTTTTAAGTCTGTTGGTCCTGCACTTGGGAAGGAGCAGTCCTTCACTGAACAGGCTCCTCTGGTGGCTGATGACAGTGTGTAGAGGGTGACTGGCATTGTCCATAATGTCCAGTAGTTTTTCCAGAGTCCTCTTGTCTGCCACTGACAAGAGAGTCCAGCTTTGTGCCAACCACAGAGCCGGTTTGTCCAGCCTGAATGTATCCTTCTTGGATATGCTGCCCCCCCACCAACACACCACAGTGTAGAACAGGACACTGGCGACCACGGCCTGATAGAACATCCCCAGGAGTTTCCTGCAGATGTTGAAGGACCGTAGCCTCCTCAGAAAGTACAGCCTGCTCTGTCCCTTTCTGTACAGGTGTATGTTTACCTGTGTTGTCTTAATCTTGGATCTTGTCTTAAATGGATGATTTGGGGCCTGTTTCCTGTATATCGACAGAGACTCATATTGAACTAACATGGTATGACGTAACTAAAATCTGAAGTACCACCGTTTCTCAAAACACCAATGTTTGAACTACTGTAGTCCAACTACAATGGCTGCTGATATGTTTGATCTGATTTTTACAGTGGGAATTTTCTCAAACTCTCATATTTTAAAAACTTTTCATATGCTTAACATCATATACCACCAATAGCCATTATAATAGAATGAAAAATTATTGTTAAATGCAACAAAATTATTGTTAAATGCAACAAAATAAATAATAATAATAATAATGATAATAATGATAATAATAATAATAATAATAGTAATAATAATAATAATCACAATAATGATAATAAGCAATGTTGTTGTTAGCTAATAATTACAATTAATTTTAAAAAAGTATCACCTGATGCCCCCAGATATTAACTGCGCCTCAGTGGCTGAGTGTGCTATATGTCTGACCATGATGTGGCCCTGTAGAGGATCACACAGACATGGGTTAGCAACTTTGCTTTTGGGAAAGACCAAAAGGTGACAAAGAAACTAGAAATTAGGAAGGGGTAGGTACTATTTGACAGAACTGTTTCCACATTTAAACAATTTAACAAATCAAATTAATGTATCAAAAAGGATGTTTGTGTTTTTGTTTATATACCTCTATGTTAATTTCCAAACAGCTGATCAGAAGTCTTTCTAGAGGACACGACATTTCTGTTGTTTTTTTGTTTTGTTTTTTTGCTTGTAAATAATGAATTGAAGTGATTTACATCTAGAGCAGGTGGCATGGTGGTGCTGCTGCAAGTAGTGCATGTGTCACACAGCTCCAGGGGTTTTGGGCTATGGGTTCAATTTCCACTTGTCACTGTCTGTGAGAAGTTTGGTGTGTTCTCCATGTGTCTGCATGGATACTCCAGTTATCTCCTGCATCTTTTCAACATACACATGGGAGGTGAATTGTCCCCTTGGTGTGAGTGTGAGTGTGTGTGGTACCCTGCAATGGACTGGCACTGTGTCCAGGGGATATTCCTGCCCTGCTCCCAATGACTCAGGGTAGGCTCTATTCAGGAAGGAGTGGATAACAGAATGACTGACTGACCACTTCTAAAACATACTGGTGTGCAACAAAAATGGTGTGCTGGAACATGAGAAGGTATCATTTGTAATCCATGCTAAACCAGTTACACAAGGCATTAAACATAATGAAATTCAATTAATGTTATATAGTGAATATAAAATGTTATACAGTGCAGCTGGAAAGTTTTCACTATTTCCACATTTTGTTATCTGTGCCTTTTTCAAAAATTGATTAAATAATTTTTTTCTGTCAAAATTCTTCACACAATACTCCACAATGTGGGAAAAGTTTGTTTGAAAGCTTTGCAAATGTATTAAAAATAAAAATATAACATGTACATAACATATTCACAGCTTTTGCCATGACACTCAAAGTTGATCTTGTTTCCTCTGATCATCTTTCAGATGTTTCTACAGCTTGATTGAAGTATATCTGTGGTCATTTCAGTTGATTGGATATTATTTGGAAAGGCACACACCTGTTTATATAACGTCCCATAGTAGACAGTGCATATCAGAGCACAAACCAAGCCATGAGGTCTAAGGAATTGTCTGTAGACCTCCAAATCAGGATTGTATCGAGACACAGATCATTCGTAAATGAAAAATGTTTGAAACCACCAGGACTCTTCCTAGAATGAAGGGCCTTAGTCAAGGAAATGACCAAGAACCCAATGGTCACTGGACAGAGCTCCAGTGTTGCTCTGTGGAGAAAGGAGAACCTTCCAGAAGGGAAAACATTTCTACTGCAATCAATCAATCAGGCCTGTATGGTAGAGTGGCCAGACGGAAGCCACTCCTCAGGCACACAAGAGCCCATCTGGAGTTTGCCTAAAGGCATTTAAAGGACTCTCAGACCATGAGAAACAAAAAGACTTTTTGGATGAATGCCAAACATCATGTCTGGAGCAAACCAGGCACTGTTCTTCACCTAGCCAGTGCCATTCCTACAATGAAGCATCATGCCATGGGGATGTTTTCATGTGGCAGGAAGTGGGAGACTAGTCAGGGTCGAGGGAAAGATGACTGCAGTGATGTACAGAGACATCCTTGATGATAACCTGCTCCAGAGCTCTCTGGACCTCAGACTGGGACGAGGAATTATCTTCCAACAGGACAACAACCCTAAGCACACAGCCAAGATAACAAAGGAGTGGATTCGTGGGCAACTCTCTGAATGTCCATGAGTGGCCCAGCCAGATCCCAGACTTAGACCTGATTGAACATCTCAGGAGATGTCTAAAAATGGATGTGCCTCAATGCTCCCCATCCAATTAATGGAGCTTGAGAGGAGAGAAACTTCCCAAAAACAGGTTTGCCAAGCTTGTAGCATCATACTGAAAAAGACCTGAGACTGCAATTGCTGCCAAAGGTGTTTCAACAAAGTATTGAGCGAAGGCTGTGAATACTTATGTAAATTTTATGCTTTATTTTTAAATTTATACATTTTTATAAATGCTCAAGGGACACATCATGCTTAGATGTATAGAAGACATATAGCAGATGATACCAATAATGTGTACATGCGTTGTTGTCTAACAGCATTACTTATTATGATTATTTTAAATAATATTATTATTTATTGTTAAAAATTGCAATTAATGATGTCTATTATTGTTGATCATTGTTTGAATGAATTGTTTAATAACATTTATTGCAGGACCAAATTCTAGTATAAAATCAGATTAAGTAAGCATGCTACCCTGCGTCATATGAAAGAGACTGTGTTACCATTTGATTATCAAAACACATTCTCGATCATAACTTTAAAGAGAGATTTATACACATATTTATTTGTTAGTGCTTTGGAAACTCTCTTCAGGAAGGCTACTATATAAAGAGTAATTACAGTAATACTACATACTTGAAATACACACACACACACACACACACACACACACACACACACACACACACACACACACACACACACACACATATTCAGTACATAATCGTTATAATTACATTATATTTCAGTGGCACATCCTTGATCACCTACTGTGCAGAGCTAAATTCAGAGGACACAGTAAAGACACATTGAAATTGAGAACATCCTCCAGTCAACTGTGGTACAGTTGTGTACCCTGTAAGGCAATCACTGACATATGAATGTGTGGCTTTCATTGGGTTTCGGTGTGACTTTACCTTATCGATACATTTTATTTAGGATTCTCTAATTTGAACTTCAACTCTAATTTTGAAATTTGAATATTTAGATTCTCAAGTTTAAAACTGTTGGGAGAGAGAAGTGTTGGTGCACAGCCATTTGTAGATATTTCCAGAGATGTCAGATCAGGTTCAAGTCTGCGCAAACAGACTAGTAAACATAACAAAATGTACAGAAAGTGAAGCAATGTTTCCTAATTTCCAAATTCACTGCACACACATACATACACACACACACACACACACACACACACACACACACACACACACACACACACATATATATAGCTATATATATATATATATATATATATATATATATATATATATATATATAGTATCTCACAAAATTGAGCACAACCCTCACATTTCTTTTCATGGAACAGCACAACAGAAATGAAACTCGGATATAACAGACAGTGTGCAGCTTGTATAACAGTATAGATTTACTGTCTTCTAAAAATAACCAAACACTCAGCCATTAAGATAAAAAAAAAAATACAAACATTTATACATGTTGTGTATTCAGACCTCAGATTTGAGATCACAACTTAAGCTGTGTTGACAAAAAAATGACTGTTTAGATCAGAGGTGGAGCGCCAGATTCCTGCACAGTTTTGTGCTTTTGCCACCCGGGCACACCTGCTTCATCTCACCTGTTAATTACCAGGTGCACTCTTTATGTTTGGATCAGGGAAATCAGCAAACTGTGCTGTAGTCCGGAACCTCGGTTCCCCGTCCCCGGTTTAGACTGATTAACTCTGCAAACGCCACGATGGTCCTTGGAAGACTTGTGAGAATGAATCATGCCTTGGATCTGATGTGGACTGGCTTCATACATTTTGAATAAGTTATGGCATGGTCAGTTACATTTAGGAAAGTTTACAGTTTGTTATGTAGAGATATGCTCCTGAGGATGTACTGCATCAGAATGATGTTTTGGTTGCACTGGGAGCGTTGAAGGGTCTTGAAGAGATGGAAGTTTACACTGCAAGAACCAGAGGCTAAAGTGCATCTCAGACCACCTCCTGAAGTGGTTTGAATGATAAGATTTACATCTGTTTTAATTGTGTCTTGGATGTGTTTACATGTGTCTTGGCCTTATCCAGAAATAATCCTGATACTTAAGATGAATGAAGTGACCAGGTGTAAATGGGGTCAAAACCTTTTAGCTGAAGCTTTTCCAGGCTGGGATGTCTGCCAAAAGGGGTGTTAGTGTCTACTTATTAATTAATACTTATGACAGACAAAGAAACTAAATTTGGATCTCCTAAAATGTTTATGATTTAAGTTTGATTCCTGAGGCTGCATTTACTACTTCTCAATAAAAAAATGTGTAATTTAGCAAAAATATTCAAAAATCTACCTTAGACTGTTCCTATAAATACATTTTTGCTTTGTTTTCTAGCTTCATAACTACGATTTAATACACATATCTTAACAAACCAAAGGATTTATTCTATCCAAGTTCTCTTCATTGTGTGATGAATTATCAGTGAGAAATCCAGCTTGGAAAACAGCTAAAATGCATTTGTTTCCAAATTAATTAAATCCCAGTTTACATGCTGTAGCAGCCATTCAGTACATAATTCTAAAGTGTACATGCTCAACCTGCATGCAGTCTCTGACTGATCAGTTAGAGGATGTCACTAATGATATTTGTTTACAGAGGAATATTAGAAGGGTCTATATGTTTTCTTTCTTTTTTTCTTTTTGTAAATGTCATTTAAATGTCAATGTCAATCTAATCATCAAATTTCAGCTCTAAAATCTTTTTCAAAATATTTTTTTAGTCCTTATAGTGTTTTAGTCCTTACATGCATAACAAAAACACAAAAATATCTAATAATATAAAGAGTAGCCTAGTATCTCCTATAAATACTTACAGATGTTTTAATAAAATGATATCAAATTAGAATAGCATCCTAAATATATGGCATAAGGTTGTAAAGGTTATATTATCCTTTCATTTATCTATATATTTATATTACTGTTTTGTTGTTGTTTATTTTCTTGGGAATGTTGATCATTATATTTGTCTATTTATCATAAAATGTTCACAAAATATTAAGAGCATGAGTTTTTTTTGCTACCCAATCAAAACTGGCTTAGTGTTGGCATTTTTACACGGATATGAACAAATATGAAGTATAGAATGACAATGGTTTTAGAACTTCCTAGTTCCTTTTTAATTTATTGGACTTTCAATAATTGCAAATCATTGGTCACTGGATGTTGGGTAACCTGGACTGAGCTGAAACACTATCTTTCCTCATCTTGTGGCCATGTTTCAGGCTTGGAACCACATATTGCCCCATAGAGACTCACAGCATTGTTACAACACACAAACATTCTTGTCTACAAAGTAATTTCACCATGTATAAAGGAATAATTGTAGGTTCAATGTCTGTTTTCATTTGTTTTGCTCTGGGTCCACTTCATTTGGAAAGCCTCTTGTAGATACTAACAAATAATTTGATGAAATTCAGTCAAATGGACCTGCTTTAGGGTAAGATAATGGTTTTGGCTTTAGGGAAGCTTCTGATTCTCTGCGATCCTAAGGATTAATTTTCAAAAATACATAAACTAACAGCGAAACGTAATAATTATGAATCATACCAGCTATGAAGCACGAAGGTGGAGGTGTCATAGAAATGGATTATTTATTGTATCAGAATGGACTTAAAGAAAATGTAAGACCATTTGTAAAAGAACTGAAATATCACATGGCTGAAAGAATACCAACTGTTGGGAACAAACCTTTTCCTCACAAGAACATTTATTTTCTATGAATTATTGATTATTTAAAACATTTCTTTATCTCTCAATATTGTTAAAATGTAGATCAAATGTCCATATGTCTAAATCTGTTAAGTCAAAGGTATTCATGGGGTGTCCTAACTTTATCACGTGATTAGATATTCAGTAACAAATATAGATAGAATTAATAACCACCATAATCAGTAACAATTATGGATCACTAGTAACTGCTATATTCAGTATAAAATACTATGAAAGTTGTATATGAAGTTTAAGGGTTTAACTAGAGATGACCTCACCACACACACACACACACACACACACACACACACACACACACACACACACACACACACACACACACTTTCTAGCTCTCCATTGCTGTGCTCTCTGGTCACAGTGTAACTGTGAATAGGGTACACTGAGCAGGCAGTGGCTGTAGTTACACAAAGTGGGAAGTGGGCACACTTTGGTTTGTAATGTGTGCATGTTTGCATGAATTTTTGTGTATGTGTTCATTTGTCAGACAAAAGTGAATGCCAAGGTGTGTGAACAGATGACTGAGGCTGATAACACTGTATAGGCAATACAAGAAAGTGTGTCCACTTCCCACTCGCTATCAGTGTACCGTCTCCCTGCAGTAGCAGCCACAGGAAGGCTCTTAAAGCCCTGCATTTTGATGCTATCTCCAGCCCTATGTCCCACACAGTGATGAAATCACCCTCGTCCCGCCAATGCTGGGCCCCTGCTCTTCCCCACT
Organism: Acestrorhynchus altus; assembly: GCA_034509495.1. Taxonomy (NCBI): domain Eukaryota; kingdom Metazoa; phylum Chordata; class Actinopteri; order Characiformes; family Acestrorhynchidae; genus Acestrorhynchus; species Acestrorhynchus altus. The sequence goes on along the minus strand of CM067507.1, from coordinate 13,608,241 downwards.
CAAAAACCTGTGTCATTGTGTCAGTTAGTAAGTGTCTTAAGGTGAGGTAAGGGGGGGTTTTGATTGTTGGTGATAGGATAATGATTTTTGTCATTAAGTGATTTATGCCAAGCCTGCCTTTTCTGAACTTCATTTAATCAAAACAAAGAATACATTAGATACATTAAAATATTGTGCAAATATTTGTTATATGTTAATCAAGCCATTTATAACACTGTGCAAATATACAAGCAATGTATATTGAACATTGTTTATATAATGTGTAAAAAAATGTACACTTTTAGGCATTTAGGTAATGAATCATGTATTTAAATGTATGTCTAAAGTAGTTCGCAATACTATATAATAAGTATAAATAAGTATGTAACAAGCTATATAACAACATATTTTATGAACATGCAAAAACAATATAGATATTTATTTGTTTTGTCATACATAATGAGCAGTATTTATGTCATACTTATGGGTACTTGCTATTTTTATTTATTATCAAAGCAATAAAACATGAGAGGGAGTGTGTAACATGGGTGTGATGTAATAATAACAGATCGGATAATAAATCAGAAAAAATAAGAAATATATACATAAAAAGCAATGAATGCCATGTTTAATATGCTTTAATGCTATCATTTCCTCTTACTGAAATACAGTTCATTATCTAGCAGCTCGTTCCTACATCACAGTAATGAACTCCAGTCACACTGCACAGCCAGCAGATCCTTCTCCAGCTTCAACAAATTATACTGTTTCACACACAGTTATTTCTTGTTTTTTTTGTTTTTTTATTAATTATTTTTTCTCAGGATATTTACATTGCTAAAGACATTTCTGCCATTGTTTACTTTGCAGCCCTGTTCAGTTACAGAGTGTTAGAGCATTTGTGAGAAAAGATTAGGTTGGTCCTCAATCAATCAGCTCGCAATACTAGCATTTATAGCATTTATATAGCATTTTCTCCCTTTTTATTTATTTTTTTAGTAAATAAGAAGAAATGCAAATTCAATTCCCTGAAATGACTTCTTTGATTGCAGGTTTATTATTCAGTTATTAATTGTAATAGTTTCGTTTAATAATTACTTTGACACACACTAATAATGTTTCGTAGTTATGAGTTAAAAATTGATGTGTGGGTTCACATGCAAAGCCTAGAGTTTAAGGGTTTAGTGTATAATCCATGACTATGTCAGGATCGAATACTGGGACACAATTATAGATTTATTTGATCATTTACATAAAAACAGCAAAAACCCGAGTAACATTAAAATTCAGTTGGTTGTAACAGAGCAGAAAACTAATGATAGAGATGATATTAATTTTCACTATTTTGCACAAATTGCTATGGCTACAACATTGTGGATTAAGTGAATAGGCAGTGGGAGCTCTCGATGGCCATATTGCTTTGGCTATCCTGGCACCAGAAGTTTGTTTTCCACTGAGGAAGTGGTTTGCTAATTTCTATACCCATGATACTTATTAATCTAAAATTCATAGAGGTTTATTCTAGTGTAAAACGTACAGATATGCTGACTGTGGTAATAAGTCATAAGTCCATTACCATCCATTCATCTGTGAATTTATGTTACAATGCAGTTCATGGTGACTTCTTCACCCAATATGCTGAGGTACACACATTCTTCAGAACAAAGGTGCTAAAAAGGGTTCTTTGGGTACTGTAAAAGACTGATATTAGTACATATTATTCACAGAAATGTCTGGTATGATATTAAGTAACCTTGTGGTTTCTCTTGACTTGTTTAAGAAGCCATGTTTTCTTCTTCTACAGCAGGACTAGAATTTGTCACCTGGGGGCAAAGGCTGGTCTGTGAGGATGTTTGAGTATAAATGAGGAAGTTGCCCTCACATTCTCCACCAAAGTGAAATCAAATATTTTTATATAAAAATAATTCTCATTTCCCTTGATCCCCAAAGGCCAAATGTTTGTGTATCCCTATTTTGATGACTTTAAAAAAATGTCCAACCTTCTATCACCTTTGTTCATAGAAGTGCAGTACACACATTGGTAGGCAAGTCCTAAGATAACTCAACAGTTCTCCCCAACTCCCATGTCATCCAATTTGCTCTGTATGTGACGCTGTGACAGGTAGTGTCTGAGTGTGTCCACTTCATGGCTAAGTTGCTCAATGGTCAACTGTAGCCTATGGTTTTCCTCTTCTAGCTGAAGTGCCCTCTGCTGGGTGAGCAGGATGCGACGTCGTGCTTTATCGCGACTCTTCCTCACAGCAATGTTGTTCCGCTCCCGCCGCAGCCGGTATTCCATGCTGTCCTTGCTCAGACTCCTCTTCTGGCCTGGTTGACGGAGTGCGGAAGGAGGAGGTGGGAGAAGGAACTGGGAGAAGTCCTTTAGCACAAGTCCGCCAGAGAAACAGACAGAACACAACACCACTGTATGAATACAAATATGGGTACAAGATTTGCAGTAATTCACCTACTATTAAGAAAGTCTGACAAACTGGAATTCTTAAAACAAATGGTGCCAAACAGTGTTATTCAGGGCAACTGATGAGCATATAGTTCCTTGAAAATGTAAATATGAAGAACTTATTTAATGTAATTGATACACCAATTAGTTTTTGTCTTAGATCTGTAAACTCTTTCCTTTTCCTTTTCAAAAGCTTGGGCAACCTTCATTTTTCCACTCTTCTTTGCAGAAGGCCTGTAGTTCCGAGATATTTGTGAGATGTTTTATGGTCGATTCACAATTGTTTTTGAAGGCTTCTCAGGTTGTTCATAGTGGTTTTTGAAGTGTTTAGCTTCAGTCAAATATTTTGACATTTGCATCCTCAAATCATTCTAGATCCATCCGTTTCACAATTGGTAAAGTGCTGTTGCATGAAATGCTGGTACTTTTTAGAGCCAACTACTGCCTTCAATTTCAGATCATTAGACAGTTATTTAAAAAAGCCCATATTTGATGAGTGTTAATGCAAAGTCTGAAGAAAATTTTACAAGCATGGCTGTTTATGGAATCAAAAAGGGACTCTTTTTTGATAGACTTTTTATGAATTCTTTATAAAATTCTAAATGTATTTTTACATTTTTTTAAAGACTGCATACTAATCTATTAAGCCATTTTTATTGTTTATGCATTTATTGTTTATCACAATCAGAATATGGTAATTCTTCTTAAACTACAATTATATGTTTCTATAAAACATTAGAACCACACAGATGTATCCAAATGTTTGGACGCCCCTAAATTGTCTACATTCTGCACTAATAATGCATAATTACTTTTTATTTCCAGTATTTAACATAGTTTGTGTCTTATAGAACACATCTTCATAACATTAAATAAGATGATTAGTGTATTTATTGTATGAAAGTATTCAGCCCCCTTGACATGTTTTGCTACTTCACAACCTGAAATTACAATGGATTATTTGAGGGTTTGCATCATTTCATTTACAGAACATGCCTACAACTACAACAAGCAAACACAAATAGGATGAAATAACAGAAAACATCACTGTGCATAACTATTCACACCCCTCAAGTCAGTACTTTGTAGAACCCCCCTTTTCAGTAAGTCACTTTGGATAAGTCTCTATGAGCTTGCCACATCTTGCCTGTTCCTCAAGGCAATAATGCTCTGGCTTTTTCAGGTTTTCACTGATGAACAGCAATCTTCAAGTCTGATTCTCAATTGGATTAAGGATTTCCTTAAACCACTTTAGCAGTATGCTTTGGGTCATTGACCTGTTGGAAGGTGAACCTTCATCCTTCATCAGACTCAAATCACTGACAGACAGAAACAGGTTTTCCTCAGGAATATCCCTGGATTTATCACCATCCATCTTCACCCTTGTACCCATCTTCTTCCCAGACCAGTTTCTCAGTTTCCCTGGTGAAATATATCTCCACAGCATGATGCTGCCTCCACCATGTTTCACTGTGGTGTTCTTGGGGTGGAGATGTGTTGGTTTTGTGCCAGACATAGCGTTTTCCTTGTTGGCTGAAAAGTTCAATTTTGGTCTCATCTGACAAAAGCACCCTCCTACGGAATCTCTCAAATGAGGTTTTCTATTTTTGTCTGTAAGTAAAGGCTTTTTTCTAAGCCCAGCTATATGGAGTGTACAGCTTATTTTGGCTATATGGGCAGATACTCCAGTCTCTGCTGGGAACTCTGCAGCTCATTCAGGGTTACCTTTGATCTCTGTGCTGCCTATCTGAAAAATGCTGTCCTTGCTTGGTCTGAGAATTTTTTGGGATGGCCCTCTCTTGGCAGGTTTGTTGTGGTACCGTGTTCTTTCCATTTGATGATAATGGATTTGATGGTGTTCCTGGGGATCATTAGAGATTTGAATATTTTTATAACCCTGACTTGTTTGGAGATCTTGACCTTCATGGTATTGTTTGGTTAGTGGTGTCACTTGCATAACGGTGTTGCAGCCACTGGGGCCTTTCAGAAAATGTTTTTATATACTGACAGATCACGTGATATTTATATTGCATGCAGGTGGATGTCATTTCCCTAAGCATGTGAATTCTGAAGGTAATTGGTTGCACTATATCTTTTTAGGGGCTGCAAAGAGGGTGAACACATATCCAATTTTTAATTTATTTTTTTCACATTTTACTTCAACTTAGAGGTTGTGCGATGATTCACATACAGTTCAGATTAAAAATATTTTTTACTTTCACACATAATAGTATATGTAAACCCTGGTAAAATGATGTTTTGTTGGTTTTCTAAATAAAAATATTTTAAAAAAAGAAATACGTAGAACAAGTCTTGGGAAAAATATTGCATAAAAATGTGCCATTTTATATTTCATTTTCTCCCCAAACATGTTAAATACATTAATAGAATTGTTATTTCAAAAGGTACTATATTTTATATTAAGCATTTATATTAAAATTTAAAATTTAAATTATTTTTTAAAGTTGATACAGCCTGATTAGTTAATTATTCAAACTCAAAATTAAATTGAGATTTTGGATTTCTAGCCACAGTAATCAACACTAAAGCAGCTTTTTATCTCAATTCAAACCTTTTCCTGTTTCAGGAAAACCCCAGTTAAAGTGTAAATATTAAAAATTTGGGAGATTACATATATCAGCTATTTAAAAAAAGAAAAAACTAAATAATATGATATAATTCTATAATATTATTGCATTAAAGCACTTAATATACAATTTCATGTCCATCATACCTGCTGCACAATATGGCTGTGCTGTGCTGGTCTCTCTGAGGTTGTTGAAGTCAAGCAGCTTGAATAGGGCAAGTACGACAAACTCATCATTGGCTCTCCACCCCTGCTGTCAGTGGTCCTGGGCTGACCACCCATTGACTGACCATATGGCCCTCCGTCCATCTGAGGTATGTGTCCAGGCAGAGAACTAGGTGACGACGTGGTGGAGTCAGGGGTCAGGGCCAAGGTGTTGACCATAGAGGTGGAGGTGTGATTGTGTGATGAGAAGACAAGAGAGGAAGAAGAGCTGCGTGAGACTGACATCTGAGGGAAGAAAAAAAAAAGCATAGATAAGAAAAATGTGTCCACTGTAGCCACCAGCACATTTTATCGATCAATAAATTTCCAATAATTGTAATTATTTATCTATTAATAAACCATTCCTGTGGACCATTTAAAACTCTTACCTTTAGATCACGTCTTCAGAGTATGTTCCACTCACTCGGTCTGTTCTCATAATCCGTTATGATACAGGTACCCAAGTGATCGTGACACCATCACTTCCTCTGTCACAACCCCTCTTTCTCTCAGTGTGTATCTCTCTCTTCCTTTGCTTCACATGTTAACTTGTTTGTTTCACCATCGTTCCTCTAATGTACTCACAGAATTAACTTCTCACATCTGTTTAGAGGACAAAGAGAGTCAATATTAACTTTAGAATAAAAAATGGCATTAATAACCCTGGTGGGGTTCTAATTTAAATACCAAATAAAAGGTGTGAAGAGTTAAATCAATATAAAAGCATGTTTAACAGTAATAAATGAACAGTAAATGCATTAAAAGTCATCAGCAAATCATCAGTTTTTGTATTCCAGTGAAATTAGTTTTTGGGAGTGAGCTTTTTTACAACATTGTACATGAAAAGAAACAAAAGTGTTCCTTTATTAATGAGTAATACCACTATGCAGATTCCAAAACAACACTTAATATGTTCATGTTATCAGATATTCCTTGTGAATATTGAGGGTAAAATGCTTTAATTGCATTAAGCAAGCATTAAGTCTTAAGTCTTAAGTCTAAAAAATATAGCAACTTCTGAAATACTTCATCCAGGGCTTCAGTGGCGGAGAACTAATTCATGGTCAGTTCCACTGTTCATATAACCATGTTTAATGGATTTAAAAGGGCAAACTTGACTAAAGTTTAGCACTAACATTACAACATTCTGATTGTAAATCACAATCTTTCTGAATATCTTAGAAATGATCACAGCAATTCTGAAAGCAGTAGGTGGACTACTGGCTGAAGGATGACCTTCACTGTCAGGGACAGATAGGTATGTTAACTGGACAGTTGCTAACAAACTGTTGACCAGCCTAAATGGATCAATGATCTTATTTGAAATCCATCTGACCACACAAGTAGAGTGGGCACTGTTTATAAACTGATTCAAAGCAAATCCACAGTTTAAAAAATAACAACATGTAACCCAGTTCTATCAGTTAAGATCTACATCTGACCTTAGTCTACATGTGGACGGGACATTGGTTTATTGAGAAAAGGCAAAGGAAGTCGCCAAGCCACAAAAACTTCTGTGCTACTGACTGTGCGATAGCAAGTCAGTTCTTTGTAAAAAATGGTCTGTTTTCCCCACTTATTTAAAATGTGTATAAACAAGACAGTCTGAAGCCTTTCTGAAAACAGCTCCACTTAATGTTCCACTTAATTACAATTTAATCTTAAATCATTTGTCAATGTTATTGTTTCAATTTGTTTTATATTCAGTCCGACCTAGAGAACTTTAGCACTCTAAAGGTATAATTAATACATTTCCTGGATGGGTCCTGGTGTGGTTCAAAACTTAGGAATTGGATAACAATAATATTTGATGATTTACATAACTTTCTACTGATAAGATCTACTCATGCACAACATTTGTTTTCACATAAGAGTGTAACATATTATAAATATGACTTATTAAGATTTTATTTTTTACTCAGATCAGCATATGCACATATTCAGATATTCCATTTTAGCTAATATTACAGTGGATTTTGCCTGGTATTTAAAGTATTTTTTTTTTTATCTTTCACTACTGCCCTATTTTGAGTTTGAGACATCAGTCTGTATTTGTGTCTAGTCTGTTAATTGTACATCATGCTTATTTGCAGAAATACAAATTCCTTCAATGTGTAACATGAATAAAGCGGTTTATTCACATTAAGTAATAAGTAATAAGTAATTCTGATTCTCAATCTAGAGACTAAATCAGGGGTTCTCAACCTTTTTCTCCCTGTTTATAACCAGAAAATGTTAGATTAAAAACCTCTTGTTGGCTGTGTTGTCTCAAACTGACCATTTTCAATTTGCCGTGCCTTACTTCTGTGATGTTATTTGTTCATGTCTATTAATCAGCATGACTGACCTCTTGATTTTCATTTACACCAAATAATTTTTTTCCCACATAGATTTATGATTTAATGTGACATTAATGTCCCAATATAGTCAACTGCCTCCCCCTGACGAAGGTTCTGTGGACCATTAGAGAGTGCTTTGTGGCCTACTAGTGGACCCTGGCCCACAGGTTGAGAAGTCCTAGATCACTGGTTCTCAATGCTGGTCCTGCAGTACCACTGCCCTTGTTTTCGTGTTTTCTTGTTGTAACACACCCGGTTCGGTTTAGCAAGGGATTGTCAGTTAGTTCATTGTTGGACCAGGTGTGCTGGAATTAGGGAAAAGTGGTACTGCAGAACTAGGATTGAGAACCACTGTTCTATATTTCTGGCAAAAGTATGTGAACCTTTGCTTTCAATATCAGGTGTGACATTTGTGCAGCAATAACTGCAAATAAACATTTCCAGTAAGTGTTGATTAGTCATGTGTATCAGCTTAGAGGAATCTTAGCCCATTCCAACATACACAACAGTTTCAACTGTTATTTTTATGGGAATACTTATATGGTTTTAAAATGTAAAACATGACTCACACACATCTTTTAAATCATCAAATACATCAAAAAGTTCTTCTGTGATTAAGAGATCACTACAAAGAATCCTTTTTGACCACCTTTTTTTAAAAGTGCAGACCTATTAAAGAATCACACTTCCATTAACAGGTTTCTGAGCCATTTATTTAAAACACTCTTGGGCATTCAAACCATTTCCTGTAAAAGAAAGAGAAAAATAACAGATGAGGGAAATAGACACTAATATTCTACAGTAAACTCTCAATGGAAGAATTTTGAAATTTAGATGATCCTCCACATTCTACCTATTAAATGGGGAAGTGTCAAAACAGAACAGAACATAGGAATATTTCAGCACTTGTGGAATATTCTACTGGTTGCCTTCTTAAGCAATGTGCTTTGAGGGCCTCTGCTGTTGCATTACCAAACACTGCCAGTTTGGCCATCCGTTTAATACATATTTCTTTCTCAATCTTGAGTTGGACCAAACCGATTTTAGTTCACAGTCTGAGCATGATGACATCTGATCCCTTTATACAGTTTTTCATGACCAAAAATGTACTGTTATATTTTTTCAATTATATTAATTTTTTAAATGCCAAATGATTTTCATTCTGTTGGTGGGAATCCACAGAAAGAGGGAACTTAATAGAAATAAATTATGTTGTTCTTCAACAGAAAAGAAGAGAAACTTACAGAGTACATCCAGTTCATGAAGGAGGACACACGAGTGAAGACGGTTGGTTTGCGATAAGTGTTGCAATTTGTAGAAGGACCAAAGCTAACCACACCATGCACCCTCCAAGTACCATCAGTGAAGCAGTTCAGAGGTCCACCTGAGTCTCCCTGGGAATAGGAACATAGGAACATCAGAAGAACAGTCAGAATGATTTCTTCCGAAACGGAATGATAAAAGACACATCAAACAAACATTCTAATGTAATGATAAATATACACTGCCTCCCATAACAATACTCCATTAAAGGGCATAAAGGGACAGCTACACTGATGCAGGCTGAATGGCTTTCATATGTCACTATGTTGTGACATGATGATAACGGTAATTCAAACCCACATTTATTCTATGGAATGAATTTTCCATGGTTTACAATACAAACAAACGTGAAAAACATTGTCCCATAACAGTATAGGAAGTCTTTGTACCTGGCACCCAGAGGTTTTTCCATCTCCTCCAGCACACACCATAGTTTTCTTTACAGCAGTGCTCCACCAGTCAGGAGTGGCACACACAGAGTGCTCCACCACAGGGATGGGTGCCTCCTGCAGGATGTCTGGGGTAGTACCACCAGCTGAAAACCAAAAAATGGTATCATGACCTAATCACACAGTAAATTCATTTTACCTGAATTTTGAAAAATATAAATTCTTGTTGGATGTTAGGATTATAAAATGTGAAACAATCAAGACTGATTTGCCCAACTATCCAATGGAAATGAACGATAATTAAGATAATTCAATTTAACTGATGCAGTTCAGTTCACACAATGTGGTTGGAATAGAGCTGGTCGAACTCACTGGCCAAAAGTCCCCATCCAGTGATGTAGCAAGTAAAACCATTGGGCAAAGTCTGTTCAGGGTATGGAAGGTCCGCAACAGTAGTGTAACCATTATTGTAGACTGGAGACGCCACCCTCAGCAATGCAATGTCATTTCTGACATCCATGCATGACATACATCCAATAAACAGAGAATATGTCATAAAGACTGCTTCTAAAATGTACATAAATAAATACAATTAAATTAAAATATATAAAACAATGTAACTAAAATATAAGCACCCATTTACAAGATCTCCAGTCCAGCCAGGATGCACAATGATCTTGGTCACAGCACGGGGCTGCTCAGTGCCTTCATACTTATAGAGATCATAGTCACCCAAAACAACACGGTAGTACTTCACCTGCATACTGAGAGAGAAGGAGGGAGAGAGAGAGACATAGTGAGAGCAAGAGAATGAGAGAGTGAGTGAATGTGATGGTGAGAAACAGAGACATAAGAGAAACAGTGAGAGTGAAATAAGGAGGGAATGTGAGAGCAAGGAAAACATGTTGGGGGGGGTGAGAAATAAAAAATGAACACAATTCAATATATTGTGATATATTTTGATACTGTAAGCAAAACAATAATAAATTAATAATAAAAATGTCATGATATATATATATATATATATATATATATATATATATATATATATATATATATATATATATATATAAACATTTATGCAGTCAGAAAAATGGATCAGATTCTCTTACACCCCTACATTACAGTAACTTTACAGGAGACGAAAAACCTTCTTTAATCTCAGTTTAAAAAATAAACGTAAAAGGATTTTATTTCAGGTCATTTTTGAGCACAATATAAAGAACACAATATAAAGAAAAACTAGAATATTCACATTAACACCCCCAGTTTAGGTAGTGCTGCATAACCTAGTTAACTCTCTTTTTCTTAACTATGTCATCTTAGCAATGACTTTCTTACTGCTACTCCCAGTTGCAATAGGAGGTTTGCATAAGAGAGTCATTACCAAGACTCTCTTGATGTTGTAGGAACCTTTATTCATGACCCTATGTGGCTTTACGTGGAATTTCTCTAAAGGAAAGAGCAGTCCTTTTAAGAGTTATAATGCTTTCCAACACTGCTTTTATACAGACGAAGGGTCCAAATTGCATCAATTTCAATGCTTAATCTTGTTCCATTGCTGCAGACCAGCTGTACAATGTTAACAAATTACTTGTTCCCTAAAATATGCATTATTTCTTGCTGTGAGTTTTTAGTTCTTTTTCCGCTCAAGCAGCCAAACAATTTACTGCTTATATCTTTACCATTTGCGGTCACTGGACTTAATATTTTGAGGTTATTCACTGTGCTTGAAGTGCTTCAGTGTTAATTATACTGGGACTGCGGGTGTTCTTTTGACATATTATATAGACCCTGACTATGTATTATGTGTAAGAGAGAACGTCTTACTCGAGAATACAATGGGCAGCAGTCATGACATATAATGAGTTAACAAGGGTCCCGCCACAAATGTGGGCAAAGCTTCCAGAGTTCCAGCTGTCATACTGCACAGATGCCTGGAAAAAAATAACATACAAATGAACAACAAGTTCATATTCATATCCTAATGTTAATTTAATCAGTTCAGTTCAGCTCAGACATGTTGCTGAGAACCTGGAGGACATTAAAGCAATAAGCTATTCCATACTGTTTTAGTAACATATCACATGGTGTATCAAAATACAACACAGTTAGTAAACATACTAACATTTTTAAATTAAACAAAATATGTTTAGGAATAATTATGAATAATAATGCTATTATCACAATAAACAACTAGTTCATTAGAATTCATCCTGCTACTTCTATTAGCATTTCATTTCTAGTACTTCTATTAACTTTTAGTAGCATCTTCTATAAACACCAGTAAAAAATGCCCTGGCCATAACAGTGCCTCCATTATTTTTGAGTTTATGTGGAATACTTCAGATCACGGACCCCTTCTTTGTTTCTCCATATTCAAGTTAATTTGGTTTCATCTGTCCAAATGCTTTTTTGGATGTTTATAACAGTCTAATGATGGCCTACATCATTTATATCAACACTTCTTTGGAGTACATATCGAGAGTTCCCATAAACAGCTACCAAATGCAATGTCAACACTTCGAATCAACTCCAGATCTCTATTCTCTTAATTTGTCATGAGATAAAAGAGGGAACAGGTCACACCGGGCCATGGCTTTTTAGTCCAGCTATAAAAAATGCCTTACATTTTTAAATGGCTATTGTCAAATTTTAGTTAAACTCTTGAATTGAACTGAAGTCTGATTTCATTCACATCTTAATTGTTTCATTTCAAATCCATTTAGGCAATAGACAGAGGTAAAATGAATAACTGTCACTGTCTAAATTCTTATGGACCTCACTGTAAACAATTTTACCTAGTCCAGAACTGGGCTTACCTGCCATCTCCACATACTTGGGTGAGCATTGCTTCCACCTATGACCTTACCCGTGTACCTCTCATTGCTGACCTTGAGATCAGGCAAAGCAGTGGCATGGATGAGTCCTAAAATCCACAAAATCATTTGTTCATAAGAAAGCTGAGAAGAATGTTGTAAGAGATGAATGTAAAAGAATACCTCAGATACTGCATAATAACACAAGAGTGAGAGAGAGAGACCATATTCTCCACATGAAAACCAATCTGTGTTCCTTACCAAGACAGGACAGGAGAACCACAAGGTGCATCATTCTGAAGGAGAATATTTTTCTTCAGGAGTGTCCTTGTATTTATATGCTTCAAAACTGAGAGTGGGCCATGGAGGAGAGTCCAGATGTTGTCTGATACAGTTCCAATTTCGCCTGATTATCACTTTCACAGGCAAATGGCAGGGCACTGATAAAAACAACAGGTTTCATGGCTGTTTCCAATCAGGTGTAAAAATAGAGTGTGATAAAAATCCTGTTCAAACTGGCACACACAATGCTTACTAAAGTGTAAATGGTTTATACTGGACAAATGCACTTGCGGGTTCAAGGCTGTGGGATTTGAGCAGGTGATTCAAGATGTTATCTTTGCTTAAGGCTTTTATAGATGTAAAATACATGTTTCTTATATATCACTGAACTAGGTGGTACTAGGGCAAATTATTTTGTATTTATTTGATTACATTGCTTATAAATATCTTTTACTACAGAAGCCACAAAAGTTTAAATGGCACTGTTGTCAGAAGCAGAACATATGATTACAAAGTTACAAAAGGCCGTACATACTATATAAACTACATCACAAATTACTATGCTACTCAAATCCATTACAAACACTGTCTAAATTAAACTTGACTTGAAATATGCAAATATATTTAATTTGGACTTCAAATTGCTACTAAATGGAAACAGACATTTTGGTACAATTTAAGAAAAGCTACATATTTATTCTTTGTTCAAACCTACAACATCTATACTGGTAACTAATACTATTTGAATTATGAAAGAAGACTCTTTGTCCTCATGGTTTCAGAGAGCGCATTGCACGGTCCAGAATTTCAGCTCGAATCTGAGGGTAATCAGAATATTCCAGCAGAACCTGAAAGAACAACAAACGAACATAAATATCATCTTCACATCAGGGTTTTTCATAGCTCTGAAAATATAACAATCTGTACATGTTATCCAATTAAAGGTGCTCTAGAATGAGAATGATTTTGGCATTTGTGAATAAAGAGTGTTCAGTACATGGAACCGACATTCTGTGAACCTCAAAGACTCTGGAAAGCAGGCTAAATCCAAAACCATAAGACCAATATGTAACACTCTTGACTCATTATACATCCAGCCCACATCCAATTACCTGTAAATTATCTGTAAATAATGTTCCTTAGAGTTTTTGACTTTTACTATTTAAAATGTTTATACTGTATATTGTATATACTGTACTGTTTATCTATTTTTTTGTACTTGCTATCCCTTTGTTGCTGGAACAAAGTGAATGTCCTCACTGCGGGAATAATAAAGATTATCTTCTTATTAGCACAAACCCTGATAGCAACAGTCAAAGCTAGCAATGCAGAAAAATGCAGCAGCCACTTTGGAGAAAATGTGTGTTAGTTTTCTATTTGTGTTAGGGTTGCGATGTGAATCAGGCGTGAGGCCTGATCCACGGAAATTGGAGTCAAGGCACAAGGAAGCAATACAAGCAAACAGGTCCATACTACAATTAAAACTAATTCTAGATGAACAACTTAACCAGCTCTTCAGCAAATATCACAATGACAAGATTTGAGCGCTATCTGATAAACGACTGTTATATCTGCAACATATATTTGCAATGTTGTTGTTGTAGTACTAACAACAAAGCTAGACTATGCTTCATGGCCACTAATGCAAAACTCCTGAATTTTGAAACTCTTGAATGTTCTGTGTGAGTCATTAAAATGTTATTTAAATTGCTTTTAACCAATCAGAGCTGAGCTCATCAAATTATTCACAGGCATGCCATAAAAAAGACAAAAGGACATTTGCGTGAAATACGTCTTTTTGGTTAATCACTTGTTGGCCATTAGATTAAAATTCAAATTTTACAAAGAGATCTTTAAATTATTTGCTTACATTATTTTCAGGCTTTCAGTACTTTGAAGAGAGTGGTCTCTTTGATTTTTAAACCGCAACCAAATCTCCATTTAACAAAGCTGAATGCAAACTAAATAATTTAATCTTTATGTATAAATCTTACATTAGATTAGTTTGTACACAACATTTCACATTAGATTTTATCTACATAACTAAGCAAATCTACATGATAAAAATAGCTTTCAAACCTGATGGCACACATCGATTGCCAGCGTATAATTCCTGCTCTTTAGGTAATTGAAGGCAAGCCGATATCCTGTGCAATACAGTAAAATTAAACCCCTCATATTAGAACACCAATATGAGTCTGTACTAAAATGAAAATGAAACAGTGTATAATATAAATATGGAAGAACAAGTGTGGGCGTGGTAAAAGGCAGAAGGTCAAAGATCACCCACCAACAGCAGGGTCTACGTAGTGGCTATATTTCCAGGCCAGCTCATACTGCTCAGCAGCATCCTTGTATCTCTGATCATTCTCCATCATGAAGCCCTTGTACTCATATGCTTTGCTGCAGGACTGAATAAACACATGACATACAAATGAGTAGATGCATGTGAAAAACACACTGACAAACATATGAGTAGATGCATGTGAAAGGTCACACTGTTAGCATAAATAAGATGTAGTTAATTTTATGATAACTTCCAACTTTATTGCTTACATTAGGTACACCAATAAATACAAACATATGTGTTGGGACACCTCTTAATCATTGTATATATATATACAATCAAGCACCTAACCATGCAGTCTGGCTGTACAGACATTTGTGTGTCATTCTAAACAGTTTCAAAACCTGCTCAATATACCTGTACAAAAGACCATGCCTACGACCAAAAAGGATCCCTATTTACTGTCACTAATGAGTATGTTAGAGTTTGAATAATAAAGTGGAACATTTCGAGGGCACTATAATCACCCCACAACTCAATGGTAATTTAAATATTGTAGCTCACTACACGAGCTGAGTATGGACCAGAATACACCTGTAAGTCTTGTTACTAACAGTGGAATGAGTGAAGCAGACAACATTTGCTCATATAGTAGTGCAACTGAAAAATTTGAATACTGTGAAAAAGGATTTTGATAATTGTCACGTTTGTCATGTTTGACTCCCCTGTCTGTCCCTTCCTGTCATAGTTCTGTTTTGTTTTGGTTCCCCATGTGCTTCTCAGCACGGGTTGTTTTGGTCTCGTCTCTGCCCTAGCTCTGCCCTTTTCCCACCTGTGTCTCATTTGTAGCCCTGCCGGTTTGTAATCATCCCCAGGTGTTTCTAGTCTTGTCTGTGTATTTAAGGTCCTTTGTCTCTGTCTGTCCTAGTTGGTTTTTGTTTCAGGTCAGTGTGTTGGACTCTCATCTTGTTTTCATGTCTTTAGGTTTGCTTCTGTAAATAAAGTACCCTGCAAGTATGTCTGCCTCCTTGTCTGCTCTTCAGTCTTCATTTAATTCAAAAATTAAATTCAATCTTTTTTTTGTTTTAAAGTTGATATTGTGATTAGTCATCTATTCAAATTTGAATTAAAATTGTCTGATATTTTGAGATTCTGGATTTTCTTGAAAAAGACTTGAAATGCCACTTTACATATAATAAATACAAAATATGACAGCTTGCCTTTTCGAATGAAATTGTGTTCACGAATGAGCTTTTCAATGATATAATTTTTTTTTTTTTGATGCACTAGAAGCTGCTAGCTAAGCCAGTTATAGTTATGAGACACTGGATGCTGTGAAGTTCAGATGTTTTCCATGTAATATTAGTTAATTAAAGGGAGGCTTAAGTTTGTAAGCAACATAATCAAGAATTATTCCATGAACAACACAGAGCTTTACTAACTTTAATCCAGAAATCGTTCATTCAGAGTTTGTGTGTGTGTACAGAGCTTATAAATGGCTCAGACATTCTGTTTGTTTGTGCAAGCAGTGCTGACGTTACTGATGAAGAAATTTCTGAATTCATTTGGATTTCTACACTACTTAGACGCAATAGTCTATCACTATACAGTGTAATACTAATGAGGGAATAGGGATCTATTTCAGTCCCAGCCCATATTTGCAGGGGTGAAGAAAAGTCATTGTGAATAATTCAACAAGATAGGTCATTTATAATATGTTGTCTGAAATAAACTGTGTGTGCCAATAATAAACCAATATAGCCAATGTTATGTTTCATTTCTTCAGCAGGTTCTTACCATGTTGTGTTGTATGCAGTCATTCAAAAGCTTCTCTGCATTTGTATATCTTCCCATTTTGATGTACATATCAGCAAGAAGCAAGCAGCTTTTCTCAAAGTCATCAGCAATGGCATGAGTCCACTGCATTTTGCTGATTCTCTTCAGAATGTTCCTGGCTCTAGGAAACTGTTTCAGCTGTAGGAGACCCTGAGCTGCTACCAGCAGTGAGACCTCCAAAAACACCTTGACAAAAGAGAAGGCCAGAGGATGTTTATTCATACACACAGATTTTACACTGATTAAATCTAAATGAGTGCTTGCTTAGTCACTGAATCAGCTCTCAACTCTCAATAACAGTATAAACATTCTTAAATCTGACTTTCGTAAATACAACCACATACAATATAAAACCTAATTCATACATTATAAAATAACAAAATTAACAAAAGGATTTAGATTGGGATGTCAAAAATGCCTATAGCTCATGTATGTGTCCCCATACTTCTGTCCATAGAGTGTATGTAATCAGATTTAACAAGTTTTACATAGAAATTTGCTTATCATTAGCTAATCATCCCTAATTTTAGTGTCAGGATTGAAATAGTTTGTCAACATCCCTAAACATCTTGATTGAGATTTTATGAGAACTGTGCCCCTCTACACAGCTACATCCACACCTCAGCTGTTTCCGTTACACATGCAAATCATTTCCACTTTTGAAGTAACTTGTAAATAAAAGGCTGAATGTCACTACTTTGTGTATATTGCTATTCTGTAAACATCAGATGACAAATGATAACCCTGGGTTGGAGGCCCTGTTCTAATTTTACAGTAAATATACACTGTCCCGTTACCCGTACATAGTACATATGCTTTCATATGGATGACACCAAACTATTCTATTAATAGCTCCTCTAAACAAACACAGATTTTAATGTAAGAAACCAGGCTCACATTCTTTCCTGCCATATCAGACATGACAAGCACAGCCTTTTCCACCTGCTCTGGCTCTTTGCTGTAGACCAAGGAAAGGTTATGAAGGATCTTGGCTTTGTCTTTGCCAGCTTTGGAGTGGGGTCGGAAGGTCTTTAGCAAATCTTGGGCCAAGTTTACTCCAATTAATTCATCCCGATCAATGTTAAATGGTGGAGTGGAACTAGGAAACAGTAGGCAAAGGTTTCTAAGCAACATAACAATTAGAGATGATCACATTAACAGCATATAGTGTGTAATTAAGTTCATAGTTCAGTAATATGTAATGTCTTATATTTAGGACTTTATGTATGTTAGGAATCAAAGGTTTCACATGATTCATGAGTGTTTACTGTTCAGTGCTGTGGAATCAGGCTTACTTTTGGTCCTGCTCTGGACACTTCAACACCTCTCCTCCAAATGTTTCCCTGTCTGGGTTGAGACAGATATGCACCATCAGTTCCACAGCCTCTTCCCCCCATGCTGGATCTCCTCGGGCCTGGCTCAGGTGTTTCAGTGCATCCCTCACACGATATGCATGCCTGATGCCCACAAAAAAAGATTTAAACAATCTGCCACCCAAATTGTACCATTTTAGGTTGATGACATGCAGTCCCACAATTAATCCACAACTTTGTTTACATCTCAAAATAATAATCATGGACTACAGAACACTAAAGTGAAATAGTTATATGTTCCTATTCAACTCTTTGCAATGAAATTAGCAGTCACCAGTCACAGGCTGGTATCTTTAGATGAATTTATGAAAAATAAAACTAGACAGGCGCCACCTCCTGCAATGTAATGTTTAGAGTATTTAGGGGTTGTGAAATCTGAATATTATGAATCAGCAATCACACCTGACATTTCACAGTTAATATCTAACAAATGTTGTTTCCAGTAGAAGAAGAACAAGAATAATTTGGTTGTTGTGGCAGATCAGTTGAATAGTGCAGCATGGCAATTTAACTTTAATACATTTTTAACTCATTTTAACAAATGAAAATACAAAGTGAAAGGAGTTGGATGTGGTTTAAAATATAAGCTTTCAGTATTTGAATACTGGCAGTACTAAATGTCAACTGAGTACTCAAAAAATCTTCGCATCCTACCTCCAAAGTGTATATTTAAAACCCCTTAAATGACCACGGGTCAGCTGGCAGTCCAAAAGTTTTAATACAAACTTCTAAACTCAAGAGTAGCACCATCAGTTTACAGTCTCAACAGGTACTGAATAATAAGCCTTAGTATGTAATAACCCTGAACATTTGCTGGGTAAAGAGAAAAAACTCTGCAATGCAAGTTGATTGAGACTGACCAGTAGTAGAGGCCTTTGCAGTAATTGTAACCTGGTTCTCTAACTGCAGTTGGAGAATGCAATTCACACTTCACAAAGAAGGGCAAAACATCCTGCAGTCTTCCCACCCAATAAAGCATGTGCAGAAGCCTAGCCAGAGCACGAAAGTTGCCTGTTAGGAGACAATTGTTTCAAAATTAGAAGTCACAAACTCATATTACATTTTATTTTCACAATAGGTGAATAGATATGAACGTTTCCGATTGCAATTCTATTGTGATGGAAAATAAAGGTTACCAAGAATGATCAATTATTCAAAAATAAGACTGATATGAGTAATATAATATATACAGAAGTAGAATCTCCCAGAATGGAGTTGTAATCCATCTAATAAAACCATCTAAAGAAAAATGTTTGTATCTTTATATTATGTATTTATATTAAATCAGGCCACTTATTCTGAAAAAGAACAGTTCAAATAAATCACAGAAAGCCCAATATTGTGATGATGACTGTTTGTAAACAACAGAGTGGCTAAAATAAACAGAAACAATAATGCAAAAAATCAGCAGTTTTGTGTTATATTGGTTACAGTTTGCATAGAAAGAGTTTGTATCATTTTTCCTATTGTTCATTCTGGTAGGGGGTGAGGTTTTTCCAATGCATGGGGAGGTGTCACACACTTGTTTCCAAACACACTACCTGGATTTTGATGTATGATGTCTGTGTACAGTCTGATGGCTTCTTCTTTTTGGTTTTTCCTAAACAGCACATCACCTAACAGCTACAGTCGTGAAATGTATAGACACAGACACCAGAAAGTTTAGTCCAACATTAGGCTAAAACTAAGCTGTCAGAAGAACTGACTCTAAATAATACATATACACAGTACCATAGAGGTGGCAGTATGTTGTTTGTAATGTTCCAGAATCTTAAGACATTGATCTTTACAATAATCCAGTTTGTGATGATCATAGTACAACTGAGCAATCTGGAGGTTAATCTGCAGTCAGGAGAAAGAATGAACTGATCATTATCCAAAAGATTTTCAAACAGTTTCTTTCATGACTCTGAAGATAGTCATTATGTAGATGTAGGTGATTCCTATGACACTAACGTCTGTGTTGTCTGGGGAGTAATTTAGGGCCTCTGAGTAGCACTGCTCAGCCTGCTCTAGATCATTGCTTTGGTGGTATTCTTGAGCCTGTTCACAGCAAACAACCGCTATTACACTTCTCTGTTCATCACTCTTCTCGGGCAGCTCAAATGGCAAACGTCTGACAATCTTCTGCTGGAGTTCATAGGCCTGAAAATCGGTAGTTATATGGGAAATGGTTAATCATAGGAATTCTCACTGATTAAATAACATGACTTAGCAGAAGTACTTATAGATTACAACATGACACTAAAGTAAACCCTACAAGCTAGTAAAGGTTTGGGTTACTGTAAATACTAATGCAATCATAGAATTGAAAATTCTGAAAATTCCACGCGACATACAGTGCATCTGGAAAGAATTCACTTTTTCCAAAATAGATTAAATTCTATTTACACATTATACCACATAATGACAAAATGAGTAAGGTTTCCTGGAAAATTTTACACATTTATTAAAAAAGACAAACACAGATCAGTTCATTGGATTTGGAAAGGCACACAACTGTTTGTATAAGGTCCCATAATGCATGTCAGAGTACAAAGATTCTGAAACCAAGCTATCATGTCTAAGGAATTGTCTGTAGATCTCTGAGGCAGGATTGTATTGAGATCTGGGGAAGGGTACAGAAACATTTCTGCTGCACTAAAGAACCAATGAGCACAGTGGCCTCCATCATCCATAAATGGAAGATATTTTGGAACCACTAGGACTCATAGAGCTAATAGACTCATAGAGCTGGCTGGCTGGCCAAACAGAGTGATTGTGGTAGAAGGGCCTTAGTCAGGGAGGTGACCAAGAACCCAGTGTTGCTCTGTGGAGAGAGACCTTATAGTAGAGTGGCCAGAAGGAAGACACTCCTCAGTAAAAGGCACATGACAGCTTGTCAGGAGCCAAAATGTATCCAAAGGAGTCTCAGACCATGAGAAACAAAAAGATAAAACTTTTTGTACTGAATGTCAAGCATCAAATCTGGAGGAAACCAGGCACTGCTCATCACCTAGCCAATACCATTCCTACAGTGTAGCAGGAACTGGCAGGTTGTAGGTGTTGAGGGAAAGATGACCACAGCAATGTACAAAGATCTCCTTGATGATAATGTGCTCCAGGACTTCGGAATGGGAAAAGGTTTATCTTCCAACAGGCTGACAACCCTAAGCACACAGCCAAGATAACAAAGGGGTGGTTTCAGGACAACTCTGTGAATGCCCTTGAGTGGCCCAGCCAGAGACCAGACCTGAACCTGATTGAACAACTCTGGAGATTTCTAAAAATGGCTTTACACTGACGCTCCACATCCAATCCGATGGAGCTACAGAGGTTCTGGCAAAGAAGAATGGGAGACTCACTTTGTCATCATGGGTATTGTGTGTAGAATTTTGAAGGAAAATTGAATTAGATCAATATTGAATTAAGGCTGTAACATAACAAAATATGCAGAAAGTGAAACACTGTGAATACATACTGTATGCGACTCATATTCTTGAACAGAGAATCAGAACAGGAGAAAATGACAAAGACATGTATCTATAGCAAACAACAGAGGTTTTAAATGCGACTGGTTTGACAGGAAAGCAAAGTGTAACAGACAAAAGTGTTAAAATAATGTTATTTGAAACTGCACAGAAAATCTATACTCACCTTTTGTAACATTTCCAGACAAGGTTCATTGTTAGCACGCAACACTTTCACCATCATTCTTAAAAGCTTCACATCATTCATCATTGTGCTCAGACTGGTACCTAAGAAAGCAACAAAAACACATCTTCAGAACTCATGTTAAGCTTTACAGTTGTTTTAACCTCTTCTTAGTAATATACAATATTCCTAAACAGAGCCAGTATAATAAGAACTGTAACAACATCTTCAACTGGCTTTTCTTTGTGGTGAAGTTGATGTTGAAATCCCACTTTTGGACCTTATAGTTTCCAAGAATGTTATAATCATGACAGTCTTAATGATTAGCATTTGTGAATTTGTTGTCTTTTCATTTCAACAAAATATAAAAATTGACAACTGTCTGCATTTAGCTATATTTGCATGAACTTTAGCATTAGATAAAAAAAATGATGTATAAGAAAAACTATAGAATAAAGAATGAATCCTTGTGTACTGTGTTCATGCTCCAAGGCCTTCTCTAGGATTTGTTGTGCTCTTTCAAAGCGCTGAAGCTTAAGCAGAAGTTCAGCCAGTTCGACACACACAGAGTCCTGCATGTTGGTGTTGAGGGCAGTCTCGTAGTAGTAAACAGCCTGAAAGGGATCAGTCTAGTATGATTAAAAACAAGCACAGATTTGGACCTTCTACCATATACACAAATAGGTCCTAACTTTGACTGATTAAACATCATCACTTGCCTTGTCATACTGGTACGTCCTCACCAGGGCTTGGCAAATTTTCTTGACAAATGTAGTGTCCTTAGGTGCCATTTTTACTGCTTCATGATACATCTCAATAGCTTTCTCAGGCTAAGAGAAAAATTGCATATAATATGAATATTAAGAAGTGGTTTGTAATACACATTGGGATGATAACTGAAATAAATTGCCTGTATTTAAAAGTCTGCATGTACTTCTTGTATTTTCATGAAGGCATCAGCCAGCAACACATTAGAGTGTGGTCCAGGCAGTTGTTGGCATATTTCCCTAAAACATTAAAAAACAATCAAATCGAGTTTGATACCCCAGAATAAATGTTTTGTAATTAATATCTGGACAAAAGTAGCAAAAAGTTGCTATCGTTGCTGTCAAGCAAAAACCTTGTATCTCTATTTTTTTACGTAATGTGAATCTGGCAGTTGTTGTGCAGAATGGACCAATAAAAATGCTCAAAAGATTACTTGGAATAAAGGTTTTTTCCTTTGCCTCAAAATGTCTTTCATAAGACAAATCTGAAGGTATTTGCATAAAATACCTTATATAGCATTTTATTACCTGAACACATACAGTAGTTCACATTGCTCATTTACATCATCTTAAAACAATTACTGTGTGAAATAATCTGCATCCCATGACCATACCTGTAACATTCTATGTAGAGTTTCTTGTTTCTCATTCTGTCCAGGTAAATATTAGCCATCTTCTCCTTGGCTTGTATGTAACAAGACTTGCTAGGTGTGACAGTCCGCAACACATTAAGAGCTGTGTCAACATCATCTTTAACTAGGGCTAAGTCTATGTTAGCCACCATAACACGCATTTCTTCAGGGGTCTCCTTGAATTGCCATATTGCATCCTGCATGACTATAGCAGCCTCATGCTGGCAAGAAGATCACGGGGAATAAAGTTAATGCATTGAACCACAAGGCATATAAAGGTCATTATCAAATTAAAACCATATAAACAAGAGTCCACATCAGCACTTTATACCTGTTCCCCGTTCAGCCTTAGGGCATCCGCAAGCTCCAAGAACACTGAAACTCGCTCACTGAGTGAAAGTGAAATTTTACGTCCCTCAGTGACCCTTCTGACCCCTGGCATGGTCATCACCATGCGCAGACACTGGATGGCCTCTGTCAGCTCCCCAGTCCCCTTCAAAGCCCTGGCTTTGATTAAGTTATACTGAGGCATCTGTCGTAACTGAAAACAAACAAACACACTCAACTTTTTTTGTTTGGTTTCTTTTGTGCATCTATTATTATTATTATTATTATTATTATTTTATATTGTGTAAAAATACACTGATTGCCATGACAACATATACACTGATAATTCTTATAGCAGTATGTAAATTGGTCAGTTGGGAATATCTGCATCTGTAGATGTGAAGTGTTATTTTGTGAATTAGGCCAGGTGAATGCCAGATGTTCAGTAATCGACAGTGTCATGTGTGTACCTGGAATACATCATAGATTTGGAGAGCACAGTGGGTGAAAGCAATTGTGACTGGCAATATCTGGCAAGAAGTGTCCACGCAAACAGACAAACAACTCGCATACAGGCAGAAATCCCATATTCAATGCAGGAGGCCCCACATGCAGATCAGTGCAGTGTTCCTCTGTGCGATATGGCAAAAGTCATGGGGAATGATACTAGTTCTTTTGGTATGTCAGTGTACATAAGTCAGTGTATGTAGTAGCAAGCAATTTTTAAACATATATAGTGTATATGTAAAAATCAAAACCTATATTTATTAACTATAAAACAGTCATTGCAAGATGTAATGGAAAGATGAAAGTATGAAAGATTATATGTACGTTTATTTATTTTTTTTTTAGAAATGATTCTATACATATTACTTTTCCTTAGACTCCTAGTGAATCTTTCCTTCTAGGTTTATATTTTTAAACTGTTGGCTTATTATACAGTTACTTATCTCAAAATAATATTTTCTGGCCTGAAATCATTTTCAAACTTTGGAGAAAGGTTGTGTCCCCACAGCGTTTCTCAAACTCAGGTGTCCTGACGTCCCACTGCCCTGGACATTTTACAGAATTCCTTGCATTAACACACTCCGTGCAAATGTGAAAGAGCTTCTTATTAGTGGATTAGTTGGGTCAGGTTTGGAGCAAGTAAACCACTAAATGTGCAGGGGATTTATAATGCAGCAATGCATTATAAGCACTAATAATTCTAACATAATGCATGAATGAAATGTAATATAAATGTAATACATTCTTATCAGGGATGCATTTTGATGTGGGAATTCTGGATTGATTTTCTATTTATTTGTCATGAACATATTGTCACTGTCCCAAAAAAACATCTCCAGAATGTCAACTTCACAAGATCAGGAAAAAACAATCATAACTTTCAATGGAAGTGAGTATAAAGGGATCTTATTAAGTCATCATGAAGCATTTCTATTGAACTTTTTATTATGTATCTGTCAATGGTGATATGATTCCAATATAACTGTGCATCCTTTTTATATACACTATAATCCAGAGTTTCTGAACATTATCATGATTAAAAGGGCACTGAAGAGCTTGATAGGCATTGATAGGGAACTCAACTGTAGTGCACTGCCTCTGATTTACCTTAAAGTTTAGACTGACACCAGACTCCAAACTGCTGAGACACTTTCTGTAGTCTCCAGCATGGATGTGAAGTTTGGCCTGCAGGAAGTGGATCTCAGGCATGGTGGGTCCTTTTTCCATACACAGGTTCAGAAAGTGTTGAGAAGCAGCCTGATCTCCTTCACAAACACAGTTGTTAAAAGGTCTATTTTATACAGAAGCTTATTCAAACAACTGCAGTCTCTAAAAATACATTTCAACTGACATACAGTAAACAAGTTCTGTAACTAAAAGTCTGTTAATATCTAGCAACAGATACCTGTAAGGAATTTGACATATGCCATGTAGTAGCAACTGGTCAACACGCCAGGAGCAGCTTTAATAACAGCCTCAAGAATCATACTGGAGTGTTTCATTCCAAAGGGTTGAGACTGACCAGCATCATATGGAATATCCTACACATTGAGGGGAAAAATGTTAATGTCTGCTTTAACACATTAAACTCTATATTTACTATTGAAGCTTATTATTCAGTAATGATTTAAAACAGTGGTCCAAATGACAAAAATCTTAAAAAAGAGAAAAACCATCACTCAATGGAAAAATTGTTCTCTGCACTAAACACAAGTGGTTCTTCTATGGCATTTCTCAACGAACCTTTTATACTACCTTTATTTTTAACAGTGTGCTCTGAATTATTCAAAAGCTACTACAAAAGTAATGTGTTAGACACACTGCATATTCTAAAGTCTCCAAACATCTCTTCTAATTAGTGGGCAGTCATTCATGAGCTTAACATCACTATGGCCAATATTAAGCTTTAGCTAGAGGGGTATAATGACACTAAGTTCTACTCTGTGGAACTGTTTTCTGGAGTGAAGGAGCTCCATTCAATATTGCAGAATCAATCAATCTAATCCAACACGAGACCATGACCTCACCAATGCTGATGCAGCTGAAAGTAATCAAAGCCTCACAGAAATGTTTATAGTACCTGACTGTGGGCAAGGTGCATGCTAACGACCTGGAAGAGGAAGTTGAGATTGAGTCTTTGCAGGTAGTCCACACCAAGAGGAAGCCCCTGGAGGGCCTGCAGATGAAGCTCTGTGGCTTTTTTCAGCAGGGCTACCACAGTCTCTTCTTCAGCTCCCTTCTTCTGAGCAAGAATAGCCTGCAAAAGGCTCAGTTCCTGACATATGAGGACAACAATGATGAACAGCTTATTAGACCCAGCTTAATGTTTTCGCTGTTAAGTAAATTGGCAGGGAAGATGCATGAATAAAGCAAGGAAAAATTGGGTTTCCATCATAAAGACCCTTGCAGGCTTTTAGAGATCATACTACTGTACCAGACCTACCGCTGACTGCCCCAGTGACTGCTGCACTTCATGGAGGAAGTCCAGCTGCTGAGCTGCTTTTTCTACCTGCCCATCCATCAGATGACACAGAATCATGCCTACAAATACACACCAGATCACTGGATAATATTAGATGATTACACAACATAGTGTACTTGTTTACCTTAGGTGTGGTTATTCATCCACACTGACATGAGAATATGTATTGAAAACACATTAACACAAATATAATCAGGGTATGAATGGTGAACTGTGAGTTTTAAAAACTCAAATCTCATCCATTTACCTACTGATGCTTCCATGCTCCCTTGGTCTATATTCAAAGCCATCGTGTACCACCTGCAGGCCTCTTTATATTTGTGCTGCAGAGTGAGGAGGTAGCCAAGCTCACAGCCCATAGCAGAGTTGTCTGGAGCTCTGGACACAGCCCTGTGCACAAACGTTGTCAGCTTCTGCACAACCTCTCTGTTGTGTCCACACTGTGGAAAATTAATACATTGGGCTCTTTAATTCACATTTATTTGAACTTTGCAAATGTAACAAAATGGAAAGAAGCTACTTTTAAAAAAGAAGCAAAAGCACTTTTAGTTTTCAGTGCAAATTATTTTGAAACAAGATTTTACTATAAAGGTGGCCCACAGTGGAAAATTCTATTTATCTTGGCATTGAAGAATACAGAATAATTACATTAGTACATGGAAGGCACCGTAAACATCGTAGAGTTTAATATGGACTAGAATGAATCTGTGAAGCCACACTAAGCTATTGTCGATGTCGAGATATATATATATATATATATATATATATATATATATATATATATATATATATATATATATACACATCAACAATGTACAGTTTTAATGTTTAAATCTTAATCTGTACTCTGTGTTGGTCTCTGTCTTGGCTTTTCCTAATTTCGGTCTTCACTTGGACAAAACTAATACTGCATGATATAAAATGTGTGTGTGTGTGTGTGTGCACTAATATCCTTTGGCCGCAGGTTCAAATCCTGGGTCAGGTTGCTTGCCTTGCCATTCCAAAGTATGTCAAAGCGCAAGATGGGTGCTCTCTCCCCACATCACAAATAAAATTGTGTGTGTACTTTATTTAATTTAACTGATGAAAAAGATCATACCAGTCTACTGATAGGCAGCGTGAAATCCACATGCAGACTGAAAGTACTGGGTTCTGTGACTTCAAGTGCACTCAAAAGAAGCTGAAGATACTCTGTCACCTGCAACACCAACACAATAAATACTGACATTGATGCTGGTAAATCAGACAATCAGAGGTAAAGCCCACACTTAAACCAGTCCTTCCAGATAAATGACACACAACAGTCATTACAGCTAAACAAGCTTTTGTATGTAACACATTTAGCAGAGTGCTCCACTTATCTGCTATACTGACTGCCACTGTTCCAAATACATCATCAAAAGGCACTTTCCATTATTCATGAACCAGTGTATAATTACCTTCTTGATATCACCTTCCTTCGCTGCCGAGATTACAGTCATCATCTGAAGGGCTTTCAAGTTGTGCACATCTGTCTCAAGGAGTCTGCATGATTCAAGCAAATATGCTGACTGTAGTGATTCTGCGTGGGGGGGGGGGGCAACACTAGAGGAATAAAATAGCTCTAAAACTATGCGAGACCCACCTCTCAGCCACCTCAGCTGTTTGTTCCCAGTTATGAAAAGACAAGAACATGTTCATCTTAAGAACAAGAGCTGGAATGAAGTCAGGATGGGAGGCTATGATCTGATTTACCATGTCCAGAGCACACGACTCATCCTGTCTCAACATGAAGAACTCGGCCTATGAGAACAGCAGCAGACAAATATACAGACATATATATTACTCAATGTCATCTTTAAATACACTGTGAATATAGGCTAATTCATTTTTTTCATGACTATCATATTCTGTGCTATTCTCGGAAATAATCATTAAGAGATAATGGTGCATCTAAAAAGAATGTTGAATATTGTGAAAAAAGAAAGCTCATAATGAAAAAAAATAACTCATTTTATATTCATCACATTTAAAGTGATATATTTCAAGCTTTTCAACATTTGTTTAAATTTTGATACTCATTTGTCAGTCAGTCAGTCAGTCATCATCTTAGCCGCTTCTTCCTGAATACTGTCACGGTCATCAGGCACATGGCAGGAATACCACCTGAACAGCGTGCAGGTCTACCACAGACACACACACACATATGGGGAAATTTAGGATGGTCAATTCACCTACCATGTGCATTTTTGGGAGGCCAATACCGATGTGTAATTTAGACAAACCTGAATCGCCATTTTATAATAATGTACATTCTGAATTTCAGACTTGACCTATAAGCCATCCTGACAGTAAAAAAGAAATTAAATTAAATATGTCACATCATATAAAATCGGACTCTATCTTATTGTATGAAATTATTAACGTGAATAAACCTTTTCACAATATTTTCATTTTCTTAGATGCACTAATATAGTTAATCACTTCGTAAGTGATAAATATAATTCAGTATATAAGTCAGTACCTTTCCCATCATTGCAAACACACTTTTGGAGTCCCGTAAGCCACTGTCAAAGTATCGCACAGCCTGAGATCGGTGAGCATCATTATCAGAAGTCAGGAAAATCCAGCCCTTAAGAATGATTCCCTATCAAAACATCCACGGTCCGGAAAGCTTAGTAAGACAATTAAGAAATCCACTTTAAAAAGCTGTACACTGTTACATAACGGTATCAGATCCACTCAGATAACCTGTAATTAGTGCAATTCAATAATGAGACAAACTGATTGTTGCAAACCTCAGTGGACGTAGTGGACATCTTTAACATCCGTTCTACATAATCTCTGGCCTTCTCATTTCGACCCAGAATCCAGTAGAGCAGAGCTGCGAAGTACAGGGCCATATCTCCAGCTCTCCTTCTGGATGTCTTCAGATAGGCCTCCAGATCAGTTACTGCCTCTCGATCTCAGAGTAAGAAGAAAGTAAATTAGTACATGATGATACACTATATGGCCAACAGTTTTTAGAATTCTCCTTGAAAAATGACTCTTCTGAGCTCAAGGGATTTTCACTGCAGAAACAGAGTCTACTTTTCTGGGAAGTTTGCAGTAAGAATTCGACTGAAGTCAAATGTGAAAGCAGTAGAGAGGTCTGATACTAATGTGGGATCATTGCTGTAGGGAGAATTAGCTCCTCGTAATGTTTATATCTTTCAAATATGTGTTTTTGGAAAACACAAACTGTCTAAAAACTTAAATGTCACAAACTGTTTCTCAATATTGTTCAATATTGTTAGTGATAAGCTATGTTCTGGAATTTCTACAGGGTGACAGCTTTTGGTTGCCCATAAACTTTAAAGGCCTATATCAGTTAAGTACACAGTTAGGTTCCCAACTCCTGCTCTTTATAGGAAAGAAGAAAAATGGTTCAATATAGTATATAAACGATGCTTCTGCTATGGCCACCTTATTTAAATCTATTCACCCTCCAGCAATGTTGCCGTCCCATGTACTGGAATTTGCCATGTTTCAGCCTTTCGTTTGAAGGACACCTAATAGAGGTCAGCCAAGCAGAACATGCATTTCCATAGGTCAGTCTTAAACTACAGTAACAAAAACATCCTGTCAAATTCTAAAATACAGAACAGAGAATGGAAAACAGTAGAGTTAAAAACCAATATACACCTCTTTTAAGGCATAAAACCCAACAAACAGATGTTGGGATTTTGGGATGAAAATAAGATACAAGACCAAATGTAAGATAACTTCATCAACATACTACATTACAATAAATCAAAATAAATGCCACACCACACAACAAGCAAACTCTGACACTGCGCAGTGTCAACCAGTTTTCTTTCCTGCACTGGAACAGCATGCACTCAAATATGAGAATTAGAACTCACCAGGGGTCTCACTTTGCCTGTGTGCAGAGAGGAGAGCCATCACTGAGCACAAGGAGGTCTGAGGCTTGTCTCTAAGTTGTTCAAGCAGCCTCATGGCCTCTTGAGTACGTCCTTTAATAAAAAGAGCTGGATCAGCCACCACCACCGTCATAAACCATAATAACCACCACCACCATCATGAACCATAATAACCACCACCATCATAAACCATAATAACCACCACCGTCATAAACCATAAAAACCACCACCACCATCATGAACCATAATAACCACCACCACCATCAACATCTTGATTAGTTATCAACATCCTTCACTCTGAGCTCATTGGATTACCTTCATTCAGAGTTCCAAATGCTTTGAAGAACAAAAGCACAGGGTCATTGGGGTAAGTTTTCAGAAAGCCCACAGCGCTGTTTATGGCCTGCCTGTAGAATCGCTCTCGTAGGAAATATATCATTGAAGCCTAAAAGAAAAAATTCAAAAATGGTTGTTGTTGTGTACCCATCAATTTCATAAATTGTTCCATAAGTTTAAGTAAAGAATCCCTTCTAATCCTAGGGAAAACTTTTAACTAATAAAATAGTAATGTTATATTAGAACGTTTTTATTATCGAGGGAGCAGATTCTTAAACTGGGGGAGCTAAAGATACTAAAAGAAACAATTTATTAAACTGAAATATCAGACTGTTGTGCTTAATTTAAATGTAGAAATGAGGGGAAAAAATTATGCATTTTTTTAAGGAAAAGATTGTTAAATGTATTCAGTTGAAAGAATTATTTATATTTCTGAGAGAAAGATTTATTAAATTGAGGGAGCAGATATTACAGTGAGGGGCAGATATTACAGTGAGGGGCAGAAATTACCGTGAAGGTGCAGAAAAAGTGAGGGAGCAGATATTACAGTGAGGGAGCAGATATGAAAGTGAAGGGCAGATATTACAGTGAGGGGCAGATATTACAGTGAGGGGCAGAAATTACCGTGAAGGTGCAGAAAAAGTGAGTGAGCAGATATTACAGTGAGGGAGCAGATATGAAAGTGAGGGGCAGATATTACAGTGAGGGGCAGATATTACAGTGAGGGGCAGATATTACCATGAAGGTGCAGAAAAAGTGAGGGAGCAGATATTACAGTGAGGGGGCAGATATTACAGTGAGGGAGCAGTTGTTAAAGTGAGGGAGCAAATAGTACAGTGAGGGGCAGATATTACAGTGAAGGGGCAGAAAAAATGAGGGAGCAAATATTACAGTGATGGAGCAGTTGTTAAAGTGAGGGAGCAAATAATAAAGTGAGGGAGCAGATATTACAGTGAGGGGCAGAAAAAATGAGGGAGCAAATATTACAGTGAGGGAGCAGTTGTTAAAGTGAGGGAGCAAATAGTAAAGTGAGGGAGCAGATATTACAGTGAGGGGCAGATATAACAGTGAAGGGGCAGAAAAAGTGAGGGAGCAGATATTACAGTGAGGGAGAAGATATTAAAGTGAGGGAACAGTTATTAAAATGAGGGGGCAGATGTTACAGTGAGGGAGCAGTTATGACAGTGAGGGAGCAGACATTAAAGTGAGGGGGCATATATTACAGTGAGGGAGCAGATATTAAAGTGAGGGGCAGATATTAAAGTGAGGGGCAGATATTAAAGTGAGGGAGCAGATATTAAAGTGAGGGGACAGTTATTACAGTGAGGGGACAGTTATTACAGTGAGGGGACAGTTATACAGTGAGGGAGCAGACATTAAAGTGAGGGGGTAGATATTACAGTGAGGGAGATATTAAAGTGAGGGACACATAAAGTGTAAGTAGATATTACAGTGAGGGAGCAGATATTAAAGTGAGGGGACAAAGACACAGTGAGGGGACAAGTTAATATTACAGGAGAGGAGCAAATATTAAAGTGAGGGGGCAGATGTTACAGTGAGGGAGCAGATATTAAAGTGAGGGGCAGATATTAAACCTGAGGGACAGTTATTAAAGTGAAGGACAGTTATTACAGTGAGGGGACAGTTATTACAGTGAGGGGAGCAACACAAAGTGAGGAGGCAGGATGTTACAGGAGGGGGAAGACACAAAGTGAGGGACAGTTATTGTGCGAGGGGACAGATATTACAGTGAGGGGAGCAGATATTAAAAGTGAGGGAGCAGACATTAAAGAGGAGCAGATATTAAAGCAGGGGGGGTAGATATTACAGCGAGGGGCAGATATTACAGTGAGGGGCAGATATTACAGGAGGGGCAGGATACACAGTGAGGGGGTAGATATTACAGTGAGGGGCAGATATTAAAGTGAGGGGGCAGACACTATAAAGTGAGGGGGTAGATATTACAGTAAGGCAGATATTATGAGGGGGTAGATATTACAGTGAGGGGGCAGATATTAAAGTGAGGGGGCAGACATTAAAGTGAGGGGCAGGATATTACAAGAGGCAGATATTAAAGTGAGGGGCAGACATTAAAGTGAGGGGTAGATATTAAAGTGAGGGGCAGATATTACAGAGGCAGATATTACAGTGAGGGGGAAGACACAGCGAGGGGGTAGATATTACAGTGAGGGGGCAGATATTAAAGTGAGGGGGCAGACATTAAAGTGAGGGAGCAGATGTTAAACCGAGGGGCAGACATTAAAGTGAGGGGGTAGATGTGCCACAGGAGGGGGCAGACATTAAAGTGAGGGGCAGATGTTACAAGTGAGGTGGGGCAGATATTACAGAGAGGGAGTTAGACATTAAAGTGAGGGAAGATATTAAAGTGAGGGGCAGACATTAAAGTGAGGGGGTAGATATTACAGCAGGGGCAGATATTACAGTGAGGGGGTAGATATTAAGCAGTGAGGGGCAGATATTACAGTGAGGGGTAGATATTACAGTGAAAGGATATTACAGCATGTGGGGCAGATATTACAGTGAGGGGTAGATATTACAGTGAGGGGCAGATATTAAAGTGGAGGGGGCAGACACAAAGTGAGGGGTAGATATTATGAGGCGGCAGATATTAAAGTGAGGGGCAGACATTAAAGTGAGGGGGTAGATATTAAAGTGAGGGGCAGATATTACAGTGAGGTAGATA
The DNA here is from genome assembly GCA_034509495.1 of Acestrorhynchus altus. Classification (NCBI taxonomy): domain Eukaryota; kingdom Metazoa; phylum Chordata; class Actinopteri; order Characiformes; family Acestrorhynchidae; genus Acestrorhynchus; species Acestrorhynchus altus. The sequence continues at coordinate 13,575,072 of CM067507.1, read as the reverse complement.
TTACAGGAGGGGGCAGATATTAAAGTGAGGGGGAAGACATTAAAGTGAGGGGTAGATATTACTATGAGGTAGATATTAAAGTGAGGGGGCAGACATTAAAGTGAGGGAGCAGATGTTAAACTGAGGGGGCAGACATTAAAGTGAGGGGGTAGATGTTACAGTGAGGGGGCAGACATTAAAGTGAGGGGGCAGATGTTACAGTGAGGGGGCAGATATTACAGTGAGGGAGCAGACATTAAAGTGAGGGAGCAGATATTAAAGTGAGGGGGCAGACATTAAAGTGAGGGGGCAGATATTACAGTGAGGGGGCAAACATTAAAGCGAGGGGGCAGATATTACAGTGAGGGGCAGATATTACAGTGAGGAAGTAGATATTACAGTGAGGGGTAGATATTACAGTGAGGGGCAGATATTAAAGAATTGAATATAATTTTAAAATTAAATAGAATATAAATAAATTGCAGGAGTTTGGTGTTGAACTGAAGTAAGACGCTGTCTTTCTGATTTATTGAGGTCGGTATCAGTCAGATTTACAGAACTGCAAACTTTAAGAACAGCTTAATGAAGCGAGAGTAAAGCAGGTCAAAGTAAACAAACTCAAACTCACTAAACACGTCGGATGCGTCTGCGCCATGTCCTCTCCGTCTTCAGTCAGAGAGAGCACAGCTGCTCGTTCAGATCTTCTTCTTCTTCTATTATTATTATTATTATTATTATTATTATTATTATTATTATTAATACTACTAATAATAAACACTTTCTGTTCAGGCTGGTAAAACTCCAGAGTCTCTGGTTGCTATGAAACACAGGACACGCCTGTTAACGGCTCCACCTTCTCCACCTTCTCCCTCTGTTTCCCCACATGATCCACCTTTTGTTTGTAGATAGCATGTTTTCCCTTTAAAACTTTAGGAAGTTAATCAGTTCAGTGAATTTCTGCATGGCAGTCTTAATTCATGGCTCTGTAGAACGTGGTTGACTGCTATACTGATGGTCCTGCTGCTTCCAGTACGAAGTACAATGTCTTGGTGGTTCTTGGGTCATTCCTGACAATCAAAATCATTTTTCTCTCAGCTGAGGAGGACAGTGGGTCTTCATCAAGACCTTAGAAAAGGGGCTACATATCTTAACTTGTATTTGTATAAAACTGATAAGTCTTGGAATTTGCAATTCCCAAACCCAAATCCCAATACTGCCATGACATGTCTAGGAGTACATGTAAACTTGAATACATGAATAAATGTAATGTGATTACAACTAACATGAGCAACATCAAAATAGGTCAGACAGTTGCGCTAGATATTTTCATCTCTTCCGAGTATGGAAACAATGAGTTTGAAAACATGCTTGTTTAGTCATTTATTCATTTTATTTATTATCTTGGACTAAAACCAAATATAGAATACATTTCTACAACACTGTGCAAACCTCAGTTATGATCGACACAGTCTGCAAAGCACAATTTGTTTTGCATAAATAAAAATGAACTGAGTTTTGCCATCCAGTGATATCCCTTATTAATATATCTTTACCTCTTTCTTTTTAAGTGTCACAACCAGTAACAGTATTTTTCTGCCCTCTTGTGGGGGGGTAGGCTGTGAGCAGCGACTCGATCAAAAGTGAAATCACAATCTCTACTGAACCTTCACTCTCACCAATTACTGAATCCATCCATTGACCCGTTTTGTCATATTTATCATATTTCACATGAAAAAGCACCTTTTTGAAGAGAACAGAATTGCTTAAAAAAGTAAATAAAAACACCCTGATTATCAAGGGAACAACAAAGGTAAAACTGCCTACAAAATAATTACAATCTATGTACAAAATGGTGGCATTAATGAATACAGCACAGCATTAGTGAGAGAGATGCATTTTGGGGCAAGTTAAGAAGCTTCACCTAAACCTCAGTGCATCTGTCTCCTTCCAAACTGAAGGACATTGGAGTTAATAAAAGCAGCACTCCTTTACATTCAACAAAATACTTATTTTTAAACCAGGCAGAGATTGAGAACCATTCATCTTGATTTACCTTTTCCCCCTACATGCTACAAGTAGGATTAAGCTGTAACTGGTAACAAACACCTCTGGAATGTACAAGGGGAGCAAAAGAAATTGTGAAGCCTGTCACTTATGTCACAAAAATGTTTTCTCCGACATTGTGTGTACAAGACAAACGTACACTGTGCACAAACAAGAGTCAATAAAAACTTTTAATTACACATGAAATAAATGGCATATTAAATAATAATTAAAAAAAAAAATATTCACACCACCCTTTCTATTTCTTGTCAGTTGGCCATTCACAGCAGATGCCCTTATCCACAGTTCTCCTCATTCTAGTTTACCACCCAAGTGTCGCAAAAACCCTGGCTGATCCAGCGAGCTCTATGTTGAGGAGATTTATGGGCTGTGGAGAACCTGATGGGGTCAGAGAACCTGTGGTGCAGGTGTATTTTTGTGTGACTCCATAACATGTTACACACAGAACCACTGGGTGCATGAGTTTGGAGGTTCATGATGGTGTTCGCAATGGGAAATGTGGACAGACTTGTGTAGATGCTACACTTGTTCCCTCACGTGGATTTCTGCCTGTAGTGAAGCGTTAAATCACCGCCACTCTTCCAAATGAAATGCTTTACTGTTCGCAGGTCCATGTTGGGATCCAGAACCTTTGAGAGGAAATTCAAAAAACAATAAACTGTTATAGGTACCATTTCTTAATCCCTGTAATGATTTCTTAACCCTTCATTCTGCTGGTCAGCTTCTGCTTGAAGTCAGAGAGTTGGAATCTTGCAATACATGTTTGTCAGGTGGGACATCAAATTGTAATAGTGATGAGGAGCTTTACCTGATCTTGACAGAGCAGTTCAATCTTCTCCTCTGCCAGTACAGCCATGTCCTCCTCCTCCTTCTGCTCGCTAGGTTTCTCTCCAGCTGAGCCACCTGTTTGGGACTCGTTGTCCAGGTTAATTATCTTCTCATAAACATGTTCCATCACCTTCCTCACCTGGAGCATGTCGCTAGCTGAGAGACGATCCCTAAACAGAAAAGTAAGAATTATTTACTGAGATATTGAATATACCAGCACATGCCTAAGGCCACATTCATTGGTACAAACACAGTGCATCTGGAAAGTATTCATAGCATTTCACATTTAATGTCACAGCCTTAATCCAAAATGGATTCAATCAATTGTTTTCCTGAAAATTTTACACACTAGACCTGACCATGACAACGTTAAATGTTTTTTTTTTATCAATTTTTGCAAATTTATTAAAAATAAAAACAAAAATAACAACATGTACATAAGTATACACAGACTTGGCCATGACACCCTCACACATACAAAATTGAGCTCAGGTGCATCTTGTTTCCACTGATCATTCTTCAGATGTATCTACAGCTTGATTGGACCACTGTGGTAAATTCAGTTGATTGGACATGATTTGGAAAGGCACACACATTTATATAACGTCCCATAGTAGACAGTGCATGTCAGAGCACAAACAAAACCATGAAGTCTAAGAAATTATCTGTAGACATTAGAGACAGGTTTGTATCGAGACACACATCTGGGGAAGGTAAGCCCCAGTAAGCACAGTGCCTCCATCATCTGTAAACGGAACAAGTTTGAAACCAGCAGGACCCTTCATAGAGCTGGCCACATGACCAAACTGAGCGATTGCGGTAGAAGGGCTTTAGTCAGGGAGGTGACCAAGAACCCATTCAACGTTGCTCTGTGGAGAAAGGAGAATCTTCCAGAAGGACAACCATTTCTGCAGCACTCCACCGATCAATCATGTATGGTAGAGTGGTCAGACGGAAGCCACTGCTAAGTAAAAGGCACAGCAGCCCATCTGGAGTTTGTCAAAAGGCACCCAAAGGACTGCCTGAACTTTGAACTTTTTTGGACTGAATGCCAAACATCATCAGGAAGAAACCAGGCACTGCTCATCACCTAGCCAGTACCCTTTCTACAGTGAAGCATGGTGGTGGCAGTGTCATGCTGTGTGGATGTTTATCTGCAGCAGGAACTGGTTGACTAGTCAGGCCAAGATAACAAAGGAGTGGATTTGGGACAACTGTGTAGATATCTTCGAGTGGCCCAGACAGAGCCCAGACTGGGCTGGGGTTAATTTTATATAGAAATTTGCAAAGATTTCAAACAAACTTGTCTCACTTTGTCATTGTGCGGTATTGTGTGTAGAATTTTGAGGGAAAAAAAATTACAAAACCTAACAAAATATGCAAAAGGTTAATCGCTGTGAATACTTTCCAAGTGGACTGTATGTGCTGGTTGTAATCAAGTTCCTGAAAGCTTGCATAGTGACCTACTTCTTTAATGTCTTGGCACCAGATGAGGAGTGAGGCTGGAGGTAGAATGGGATTTTGTTGAATTTGGGCATGTTTTTCTATGTAAAAAAAAAAAAAGAAGAAGAAGAATTTGTGTTACACATATTGTACACAAAATTAAAAAGTCCAACTCTCATGCTAACAATTAATATATTTATTTATATTTACATTTGATCAAAATGGTATTAGCAGGGCCCTCAGTACTCACGTCCACTGTGATATCTATGACCCACTGTGGTACAGTCTCATTAAGCAGCATAGACTCAGTCTCTCCTCCAGAGTCTCGACACAATAACCTACAGTGATACACAATATGGCCATTTATTAATAGGAATAATAAAAGTACATAAATCGTCTTACTGAACACATTTTATTCAATATGCATATATTTGTTAAAGCATTTAAACTTTTGTTTTCCCCCAAAATATAATTACTTTAACATGCCTGGGTGGTATTTTACAACATTTTTAAAGGAATGTGTGTCCATGGTAATATTCTTGACAGGGAAATACAGATAAATCTAAATAAGTGGTGACATTAAATAATTAGTGCAATTCCTTAAATTTACACAATACTGTATATTTACTCATTAGAAATACAAAGCACAGATGAAAAAGTGAAAGCGTGTGATTAGCAAAGAATTACTTATTACTAATTACCCTATCAATTTTCATTAAAAAAGGCAATTGTGATTAAATATAAAACAAAAATTTAATCAAACATAGAATGCCCTATTGACTTAACTATTTTATGTTCAATACATATAATTTTATAACAGTGCTAATATGTTAGATTTCACTTGTTTCTAATTCACATTTAAAAAGAGAAAAAACAGAGCAGAAAGTTAAAATTAAATAAAATGGACACCTTAAAATTTGGTGTTCTCCCCAAATTCAAAATCGAATTTGAAATCGTTTTAAGAAAGAGTGTGACCCACCTGAAGAGTGTCCTTCCACCTGCTTCACCAAAAATTACAGGAGTATGTGGAGGGACTTGGAAATAACCGTTTCCTTTCTGTATCCTACTCTCATGCTCCCCATTGACTAAGGCAACAAACACACATCTCAAAAACATGACACTCTATGGGGAAACATAATCCAAAGACATGCTGCAAGTCAGCAAAAAGCTCAGGTCAAGCAGCAGCCTCAGCAGTTACATCTTACCATGGTTCATTTCCGTTTCCTCATCCATGGGGCTGCTGTGTGTCCTGGGCCAATATTCCAGCAGTGCTTGAAGCAGCAATCCACCGAGATTCACTACAACAGGGAAGATTAATATGGTATGCAATACAAGCACTTTAATGATCCCATCAAAAGCCATATTTTTCAACCCTCACTCTATTGTTTCAACGTTCAAGTGTTCTGAAAATTCTAGCCAAGAATTCTGCACAAGAATTATGGCCAAAAGCCTTTGGCAAGAGTATGTGAAGCATTTTAAAAACAGATGCAAGTTAATTTGAGACCATTCAAACATATTTGAGGCAAACTGCAATGATTCATTTAGCACTACATCATACAGTAGTAACATTCAGTTTAGCTACATTAGAATCTTAATTCCAGCATAACACACAACATACAGCATGAAACCAAAAAGCCATTGTAACTTAATTACACTATTACCACATACGAAGCTCTTTTTGCAATGTAGCTGATTATGTTTAATATGGTGTGGGAACACATTTGTGTACTGAGACAAGAATTAAATTTTGAGCTACCATGAATAACAAACATTAAAATTCACAACAAATAAATAGACACCATATACAACCCTTCTAATGAATGCACGTGAACAGATCTTGTTTGACCTTGTCTAGTCACTGTACAGAAGTACTGCCAATAGAATACGACTATTGGCATTAAGACATGAACTAACTTGGAAATATATAAAGCCCCCCAGCATTAAGCTGTGGAGCAGTAGAAATGTGTTCTCTGAAATGATGGAGCTCCATCTAGTAATTTTGGGACGAGTTGGACAGCAGAGACAATTACTCCAATAAGGAGTGCAGGATAAACTCAAATACACTTGATTTCAAAAGAAACAATAAATGAGCAGATGTCCCAATACTTTTGTCCACATAATGTATGTTAAGAAAGAATTATGACATTAATATTATTAATATTATTATTTACACATAATGAGGAGTCAGAAGCCAATGTCAGCAACAGCATTGCAGACCTGCAGCACAAGGACTTTACTGGCCAGGAACACACCGGTATAAACAGGTGGATGGCTAATGACTGATTACACATTTACACATGTCTGACTTTTCTACTTCCCAGAACACTATTCACAGATGTTACTCTACTCACGCTTTGGGTCTGATCCATCAGGACTGGTGAATCCAGCATCCTTGGCGGAGACCCAGGCAGCGAAGCAGTCACTCTCATCAAGTGTAATAGTCAACATCTGACAAACAAAGAAGAGATTTACACAAAAGGGTGTAAAGAGAACAATTAAAAAATGAAAAACAGCATGTTGTGGAAGACATGGAGGTGCTTTCTGCTTTAAACTAACCTTATGGAACCAGTTTGTACTCTACAGTGGTTTGGTTCTCTTTCCCAGTACTCTGTCAAGTTTAACACTGTTCAACACTTCAACACTGACCACTGTTAGTCTATAGCTAAAGTATTCTTCAGCTTTTTTTTATCTTCTTATTATCATCCTCCTCATCAACTAAAGTGGTATACAAGTTTGGATACCCCTGGTCATATAATGTTACTGTGAACAGTTTGGCAAGTTGAAGATGAAATGATCTCCAAAGGACAAAGTTAAAGATGACACATTACCTTTGTATCTTAAGCAAAAACAGTTTTTATTTTCATATTTTACATTAAAAAAAACTTCAATGCAATCTGCATGGTTAGTATCTATTAGCACCACTTTGACAATTATCATATACAAGCAATGCTTGAGGAATGAGTCTTTCAGTTCTTGTTTAAGGGATTTTCATCCATTCTTCCTTGCAAAACTCTTCTAGTTCTGTGAGATTCCTGGGCTGTCTTGCATGCCCTGCTCTTTTAAGGTCTAGTGATAGATTTTCAATTATTTTCAGATGAGGGGACTGTGAGGGCCAAAAACCTTCAGCTTGCACTTTTTGAGGTAGTCCATTATGGATTTCGAGGTGTGTTTAGGATCATTATCCATGTGTGGAAGCCATCCTCTTTTCAACTTTAGCTTTTTACAGATGGTGTTGTGTTTGCTTCCAGAATTTGGTGGAATTTAATTGAATCCATTCTTCTCTCTACCAGTGAAATGTTCCTTGTGGCATTGGCTGCAATACAACTTCAAAGCATGTCTGATCTACCCCCAAGCTTAGTGGTTAGAGAGGTGTTCTTTTAAAGAATTTCTGTGCCCATTTTCTTCAAACATACCTTTGCTCATTGTAGCCTCATCTCATCCATCCACAGGACTTCCAAAATGCATCAGCTTGTTAAGATGTTCTTTTGCAAACTTCTGATGCTGAATTTTGTGGTGAGGAAACAGGAGAGGTTTTCTTCTGATGACTCTTCTATGAAGGCCATATTTGTGCAGGTTTCACTGAACAGTAAAACAATGTACCACAAATCCAGTCTTCCTGAAGATCTTTTGCAGTCTAGTGGGGTTTTGATTTGCCTTTCTAGCAATCCTTCAAAGAGTGTCTCTGAAATATTTTCTTGGCTTTTCAAAGCTCATCTTAACCTCCATTGTTCCTGTTAACTGCCAATTCTTAATTACATTTGGAACTGTGAAAATAGCAAGTGAATGGCAAGTGAAAACACTTTATCATCTTCTAAAAGTCTTTTCCTACTTTGTGTACCTAAACCTTTTTCATTTTCTGAGTGTTAGGCAGCTGCATAGAAGAACATGGCTGCCATTTTTTGAAACAAGATTAGAGGAGTAGGGGTATTTATAAAGCTTTGAAATTTGCATCTCCTGGTCTTTCCTAACAATGATTGTAAACAATCTTTGTCTGATTAGAAAGCTTAGCTAAAAAGCTAGAGTTTACAATGACTGGTGGAGGAATGGGTATTGTGAATATTATTCACAATATATAAACATAGCAGAATACTTTTTGTGTTCTTCTGTAGCCTTTGCATTCAGTTCTCCATGAACAGCATGATATCAGGAGAGAAATAAATGGCTATAAACTGCTTGGTTAAGCTAATGCTACTCAGCCAGCTTACTGCTGAAAACAAAGCACCTGGCGAGCCATATATGTTCTGTTAAATCTCCTTTAGAGGTAGAGTCCATCCAGAAAGAGGCCAAAAACTACTTATTTCTACTCACAAAAAAACAACCTTAAATGAAGATGTTTTGTTTCATGGAGACACGATGCCACATTACTATAGCTAAACTCTTCATATTGCCTAATGGCAGTACTCACTGGTAACGGACTACATTGTGTGGTGAAAGAATAATTTATTGTGGATTTTGTTTAATAAATACATTTATTAATTGAACATTTGAGTATTTTATATTATAGTTTATGTTAACTGCTGTTTTATAGAGACTTGGCACTATGCCTCAAACACCCTTCACTGTGATAAAATCAGTGTAATGCATGGCCTCTTGTGGCTTATGATTGATAAACAATAAGTCCTAAATTAAAGTGTTACTGGTTTTCTTTGTACTTGTCTTTATAAGACCTGTTACTATAGGACCAAAATAAATATATATATAAATATATATATATATATATATATATATATATATATGTATGTATGTAGCAAATTTTAATAGAAACCTATTAGATGCAAAACCTACATTATTTGACTCACCCCTGTTTTCAAATCCACTGAGAACCAGTTAGGCACATAAACCATCTTAAACCGTTTCTTGGTCTCCTCATCAAACTCCACCTTGCCCAAATCCTCGACTTTACACGCCTGCACAAAGAGTACTGATGAGTAACCAAGTCAGTTGGTGGTTGCAAGAGTGACAAGATTAAGAAGTAATAAGAAATTCAAACCTTGAGCACATCCCAATATGCTATGTTGTTGTTGGTGTCTTTAGTGAGTATGTGCCTCTTGTCATTCAGAATGTGGCACTGAATTATACTGGCTCCACCTAAAAAATACATAAAAACACTGACAGTGTGCACTACAATTTGAAAACAAAAGCAAACCAAAAAGATGACCATCACAAGAAAATAATCTTAAAAATAGGATTTTTGATGTATGAAAAAAGAGCTGCACAATACTGTTTGCTTATACCTATCACAATACCGGTCTCTTCACATCACAGTGAGCTGCTTGTAGGAGTATGAAAATGGGGAATTCAGACAAATCATTCACTTTATTAATGACTGGTGAACATTTTTGTTTAAACTAATGTAGACCAGTCTTTATTCACTATACATAATAAGTCAAGGCTTAACCAGTGTGTGTGTATTGCAAATTCAATTGAAAATTCACTGTAACCACAATGCATAGCGATATAATCACAACGAGTTGTTAACCAGTGTAGTTAACAATAAGAGACCCCCAACACCTGAAGAAAATGATTGAAACGTAACCAGCATTCAAGACATCAAATTATTTAGAAAAGAAACAGATGTAATGATGTCATGCAAGGTTGTGACAAAAAGGAGTCGAATAAGGCAGGGTAAAGAAGGAAATCAACAAGCCAGTAGCATTGAGTGGGTGTACAGTCTGTCTTCAAATATCTTCCAACCCTTAAAAAAGTCAAAAGTTTGAACAAATGTGCTTTGAGTTCCCAATGGCTTCACTGAAATACTAAACTGCCTTTCAGCTCAAACACTAAGTGGCTCTATGGGAGACCTTGGACTAAACTCTGTATTTCATCATTAATCACTATAGGGCAGAAATGCATATTGCATCTCATGGTAAAATGCTTACCTTTAATGACTTGGTCTGGTTGTGTGCACAGTGGTGTCAGAGGAGTGCTGCAGTCATTGTCGTAATCGCCAGATGTTCGGAAATTGTGGATGCCCTTTAGAGACTGCAGGGTAATGGAATGGAAATGATTTAATGGAAACTGAGATTGGAACAATATTACACAAATTATATGTTGTTCCTTATTTAGACATCAAAGATTGTTAACTGTGAGGGGATGGGAATTTGTGAAACAGAGCACACTTTTACGTGTGTAAGTGTGCCACTTCTACAATCAACACTGACTCAAAACGGAAGTGCATTACTATTCGTACTTAGTCCTGGATGATTAGACAGCCTACTGCTTCTTAAAGATGGTCAATCACAGTACATTAGGTTACAGTGTCACCATTCAAATCAGTAGGAAGTTAAGAGTAAAAGAAAAGGCAAAAGAAACATTAAAGCTTAGCTGGTTAAGACGAAGGCACGTCAGGGAACAGCTGGGGCAGGTGGCTGCTCCGCTCACGTCACTGGAAAGCAGCTGTGCTCACCCATTTGTTAACGGTGGACTTTGTGGTGGAGACCCAGATGGCTGACGGTGGGTCCGCTGACCTGTCCAGCTCCATCTGTCCAAGGCCAAACATACATTCAGCAATTTTACTTTCTTTCCACCCAGGTAGGGTTCTTCAAACTCCTCTCTAATCAGTTCTCTCACCACAGATGTTTTCTACTGCTTCACTAACTGCCTTTATCTTTCATTGTGATCTGTAATTTAAAGGCAAGGAGCTCTCTCAGAAGAACAGGATGAGCGCATTTTATAACACCAGTAAATAATACTGATGTAAGGCGATTCTGTAGATGTGGGTCATCATAAACACCCAGCAAAGTGGCATAAAACTGTCTGTACCAAGGTTGACTGATTTAAAAGCTCTCCAGATTGAAAGCAGAAACAAGAATGAGGCAATGTTGGACACGCATCAATCTGTTCAGCTAACTTATTGATAATATTAAATTAGAAGAAACTCAAAAAACTGTTCTCATTGTAAATATCTCACATCCTTCACTCACCTTGAGGACGGGGGCCTTCTCTTCACAAATAAGCACACGTATATCCGGATTACGCAAGTCTGTGCAGTATATTTTACGATCCCGGCCTCCAGAGTAGACGTGTGTAAAGGCTTCGTTAACCTGAAGAGCCCACACGCCTTCATCATGGACACGGTACGTGGCTATGCACCTCTGCTGACCGAGCGACCACAGACGAATAGTTCCATCTGAACTGCCTGACAGACACTAAATGGAAGAAAGGGCACAATTTAAAAAAAAAAAAAAAGCAAAAAAAAAAAAAAAAAAAAAAATATGCACTATAATGGCATTAAATTCAAAATGAATATAAATATATTATACATAAAAATTAATGGTTAAATATATACAAGTTTAAATACATAAACCAAGAAACACTCATGTCCCAAATTGATCATTATTTTATTTCTGCTTTTGTTGCTTATGAAGGTATTCATTCATATTTATTTATTTGTACTCATAAATTTGCTACTTTAATTTATAAATTGATTAATCTGCATTTTTCATTTTTTGCAGATTGGATCCTTCACCGTTTACTTACATATTGCTAAAATACCTCTATATGGAAAATATAAACCTTGAAAATATAATCTCTGCATACTGCTTCTTGATGCTGTTAAACATTTTCAGCACCTCATCACCTTTCTGTATTCCCAGGTCTTGCCATGTTCTAATTAAATAACAAACCAGCATGTTTCACCTGGGTACCGTCTCTGTGGAGCAACAAGGATTTGACATTGTCTGTGTGTCCTTTCAACTTCATAAGCTTGGCACAGGTACGTGGGTCCCACACCCTTAAAACCTGAGATGTCCAAAAAAGAAGCACACAGACATGCACTGTAAATCAAATACAAAGAAGGCTCGCACAACAAAAAAAAAAAACATCTAAAATTTGAATGGGATTTTTTTAAAGAAGGAAAAAACTAACACAGTAGCAAACCTTCTCAGTGGATCCTGATACGATTACTGTCCCCATCTGATTCATAGCTAAACTGTAGATTGAGTCTTTGTTCCCACTAAGAGAGGATGCTGCAGGGTAGAAGGAGGAAACAGGTGTAAGTGACTAATTATTTAAAATCAAGGACCATGCAATCATGACAGGTTGCCTTTCAGAAGTTCTGCATTAATATTCCATTAGGTTTAAACATGCTTCCATTTCCACTTCCATCTTAATGAACACTCCAACTACTATACTGGAACAGTATTAAATATTGTAGCAACAATTAAGAGAATACAGTACACTGTGTAATCCTAAGACACAGCACAGTTGTTTCATCTCTAAGTCGAGATTCAACAGTAAAAAAAAAAATACTCACTAGTGACAGTATTATTGGAGGCCGTCAGTGCTGTCAGAGTGTTCACATCCCACAGGAAGATCTGTCTGTCTAGGCCTGCAGAGGCCACCAGCTCTTTGTCTTTAGCATATGCTAAGGCTTTGACATAATCCTGAAAGAATCCAACATTAAATTATATGTTCAAATGAACATTGAGCTTTCTTTGAGCACAAGAAATTCATGTGAACTTCCTTTATTACAAAAATTCAAAAATTCAGTGCCTTTAAGGTACCATCAAAGCATAAAGTATGCACAAATATCCAGTGTGGAATAGTCTCACTGTAACTACCTTGTGGGTTCGCAATGTTGACATACAAAATCCCTTATGTGCATTCCAGACTTTCACGGTGGTGTCTGAAGAAGCAGATATCACTGTAGGATAAGAATAATAATAGCCCTAATTATTAAATATTCTGCAGTCTGATGTTCACTATGTATGAATTGCTATGAAAGATAGCTTCTGTGTTTTCTATCACTTTCATTTAGAAGGCTGAAAATTAATGACATCATCTAGAGACAGGAATTATGAACATTGCTAAGAATATGTTGTAGGAATTCAGTGAACATGAAATTCCATAATGTAAAGTAATAACTAGGGCTGCACAATATTGGGAAAAACTGACTTTGCAATATTTTGTTCTTTTGCAACAAAGAGCTCAGAAAGTAGAAAATATAGCCATTCAGGCTGTTAGATATCATCACCCAGACCTATACAGACTTTACCAAAAACACAGAAGACAAGTCTAAAGTTGCACTCACATGTTTTTCCATTGCAGCAGAGGACGATGTCATTGACCCAGTCTGTATGATGCTCCATTGATGCTATGTATGGGTCTTGCTGCAAAACAAGCACAGACGGAAGTTTAGTTTAGCTTGCAAGCTCTGCAATATACAGTTAAATACTGGTTTCTACACATTAGGAGAAGTTTGTATGTTATGTCTAGTATGAAGTGTACCATAAAATGTGTAAGAAAATATTCTAAATTCATCCCTCACAAACAAATGTTGCTGTTGTACGTGAACATTTTTTTTTTATATTTTAGACTCCATTAAACTTGTGATGTGCAAAACAATTTTTGCACACTGATAAGCACCCAAAAGGAAGCATCAGATGTGGAAGAAATATACAGGAACAATTGTTACTAGGAACAATAAATGATGAAACATTAAACATACACTCTAAACCATCACATCGGGACATTCTTTGGTCGTGTGCACAAAGACAAAATTGGGAGTCATCAGTGACGATGACCCGATGTTATTCTGAGTAACTCCATGACAGTCTGGCACAACACCTGCAGCTATTTTTTGAAGAGTACTTTATATCCATTTCTATGAAAACTGCAGGGTACTGTGTTGTTTAGGGTATGATTCCCATTGAGAAACAAATATAGCAGAAAGACTGTTCTCATTTTAATGAACTGCCATTTAAATAAAAGTCTTCAGTGGATAACGTCTCCTTTACTTCCGTCTTCCATGTGTTTAACACCAGTTGCAGAATGACTGACAGACTAATTGAGTGAGAGACAGATACCTTGTGCTGGTTGACACTCCATATCCTAATGATGGAATCTCGACCAGCTGTGAAGAGCCGATTGAGGGCTGGGTCCAGCTGCAATGCATTAACTCCATTACGGTTGTACTTCTCCACTTCATCTCTGATCACATACGATACCTGGACCACAAAGAGAGATCTTCAAAAAATATGTTTCAGAGGAAGAGGATTTAATTTGGGGTGCCATCATGTAATAATGTTTAATAACTATTCATTTATTGCCAAGGCAAAAAAAAGAAAAAAAAAAGAAAAAGAAAAGAGAGAGAGAGATTACTTGCTCATTATCCCAAACTTGCAATTTGTGTGCTGAAAAAATGCACTAATTTGAAACATAAGCTTGAGACTTATGCATTCGGCTGGCTATTATTTACATCTCAAAATTACAGAGTCCAATCTAATACAAGGACCAATCAATAGTGCACTCAGTATTTGTTCCAAACAAGGAATCAGCGAATGATGCTACAGGCACCTCTTACTTACAATGCCATTGTTTTTTGACTTCATATAACGTAAGCAAGCTGAGTTTCTGTTTAGGTTTGGCCATTAAAACGTAAATAAAACTATACACTGATCAGCTACAACATTAGAACCAGTGACAGATGCAGTAAAAAACATTGATTATTCTACACTTTTTTGACAGTGGCATCTGTGCTGGGGTGGGATACATTAGGCAAATAGGTAAACAATGAGTTCTTGAAGGTGATATTTTAATAGCTGGAAAATGGGCAAGCACAATAATCTGAGCTATTGTGCCAAGGGACAAATTGTGTAAAAGAGTGTGTCAGAACACACTCAAAACATCAGACAGGTCTCTTGGTGCGTTCCCAGTATGTAGTTGTCAGTACCAACCAAATGTGTTACAAGAACCAGCCACAGGAACATGGACATGCAATACTCATTGATGAAATCCATGGCGGTCCCACCTCACAACTTACAGGACTGCTAAAGCTGCTAATGTCCAAGTGCCAGATACCACAGCACTCCTCCAGAGGTCTCAAATGCACTGGCTGCCTAGCAATGATGCAATCGCTGGCTTCACGAGTATCACAATGGTGGTGGCTGGCTTCACAAGTATCAGAGGAGGCAGGTACCTGTCTCCACCCTCCTAGTGTTAGGAGCATCATATGTGATGGGGGAGAGTCCCAACAGGAAAAGTAAATATATGCTGAAACTCACCAACAGCAATATAAATCTTTTAACTTCTCGCCATTTTGAGCAAGTCTCAATACAAATGTCCATCAGACACTTCACAAACCTGGAATTTTGTAACAGCTGCTTAAGTCCAAAGCCTAGGTGTCTAAACCTGTGTGCGTGTAAATTGGACCCTGGAGAAAAGAAAAAAGTAGCTTCATATGGTCTGATGAGTCAACCTGATTTTACATCCCTATAATGTCCTCACTGTTCCTGCCTTAATATGCCTTTATTCTCAGATTATAATGAAGCCACATATGACACACAACCTCAAGAGTGGTTACAGGAACATCAAGAGAACATGAAACTTTCATAACATTTTAAGCTCTTATCAAACATTTCTGACCCAGCATGTAAAAATTGCCAACACAGTCTAACAGTAAATCTATTTTGTAGATGGAGTTAATATGTTAGTATAGCAATATACAGTCATCAGCCTCATCAACTGTAAAACCACCTGCATAACACTGCCACGTCTTACGCACTAAGGCTTTGACTCCACAAGACCTCAGAAGTTGTCCTGGAGCATCTGACACCAAGCTGTTAGCAACAGATTTAAGACTTTAAGTCCTGAAAGTTGTGAGGTGGGTGTCATCATAAAATTATGTAGGGGTGAAACGATTGAGTAATTAGAGTACCTTGATTACAAAAAACAATCAAGGAATTATCTCTGCCTCCAGGAATTGTTTATTTAACTGCAAAGCTCAAAGCATGGTATTTCACACTGACTACTTTTAACGCAACACAACGCACTTAGATTGTTGCTATGCACAATGTGAATGTAAGTAATAAACCTGATCTAAAAAAGGAAATCCATCAGCCATTCATTGTTAAGTGAAATGCCTTACTTTGTCATGTATTTATAATTCCGTTTTAAGCACGCAAAAACGTGTTTTATCCAATAACTTGAATAATCAAAGGCATTTTCAGTAGAATACTCAATTACTAAAATATTTGATAGCTGCAACCCATATATTATGTTGATACATAGTTATATACACAATACTGATACATTTCCATATTAACACTGAGCACAACCTTGATCAAAACAGAGTGCAGGGGATCACATTCAGGTGTTTAAAAAAATCACAGCAACAGCAATGCATGTAATAGTCTGTGAGGTCAAAAAGGAACGGGTGGCATCAGTCCTGGTCCTGGAGTACCACTGGCCTGCTTGTTTTAGTGTTTTCCCTTAATTCTAAACACCTGATCTAACTAATAAACTAACTGAAGAGCCCGTCCTCAGACAAACTGTGCATTAGGGATGTGAAGGAGCTGAGGAAAATCCGCATCCGTCGGATTCAAATTTTTTATCTACAAATCCGTCAAATGCAAATGCGGTTTTGGTAAACACAGGGCCAAGAACACCCGATAAACCCCGATATGCCCATTTGTGCTTATATTTTTTCAACACAAATAAATGATGCTTAAACAGGTCATCAGCCACAGGTAGTCACAGACTCACGGTGTACTGTAAACAATTTATCATGCTGTTAAATGACACTGAATGACACATAAAATTATCAATCATTTATTTTCATGTAATTAACTAATTGGGCATTTTTACACAAAGAAGACATCTCAACAAGTAGTGTAGAACTGTTCGTGTTTACTACTGTTTTGGGTTTTACACTTGTTTTCTTACCACATTCGGCCATTTTCATTATTTATTGATGTAAAGCGGAAGTATAAAGTAAACATTCACCATTAAATTCAGATGAGCATTGGGTCTCTAAAAGATGACCTGCAGGCCGGAAATCAACCTGTATGTGTCCTGCACCCCTCAATCTCTCCGGACTCCAATTCCCAGAATACTTCAGTTTGTTACCTGACTGATCATGTGACTCACTCACGTTTAGTTCAGTGTCTAGCTTTGCCTCGCAGCCCTAAGCGCGCTACCAATGTTTATCATTATCAGTCGGTCTGTCTGAGCCGGTTCTGTTTTCTGATCCTGTCTTTCGTTTCGTCCTGTGTTTATTCTGCCGGTTTTTGATCTTCGCCTGTTTTTCGACTCCGTCTCTGGTTTGTCCAGTCTGGTATTGTCTCTCCTACCTGTTATTGATCTGGACTGTTTGACTCTGTTTAACGCATTTGTCTCATTAAGGTGCTATGTTTTTTATCTGCGTCTGCGTCGCTCTGTCCGGTCCTGACTGTATGAATGTTTCTGTTTTATATACTGGCAGTAATTTCAAATCCGCATTTGAGGAAAAATGGCCCTAAAACATCCGTTGTTTTCGAATCTGCTAAAAAAAATAGTCAAAGTTCGAATGTCTTCGAATTCGAACTTCGTCACATCCCTACCGTGCATGTTACAGCAGGAAAACTCTAAAATAAGCAGGGCAGTAAAACTCCAGCACAAGGACTGAGCACCTCTGCTCTAAGCAATTACAGGCCTAATGTAAATGTTCATGAGTCCATAATCAGAACACTGAACAAGGGTGTGCATGGCAGGGCTGCAAGTAGAAAGCTGCTGCTTTCCAAAAAAGAACACTGCTGCCCATCTGCAGTTTGCTAAAGATCACATGGACAAGCCAAAAGACTACTGGAACAATGTTCTCTGGACAGATGAGACCAAACAATTTGTTTAGGTTTAAAAGTTATTTTTGTCACAGAAAAAGGCATAAGAAAAACAGTTCAAGGGAGGAAATCCAACAAACAAAGAGTTAAAGCCATTTTCTATGGAACAAACATTTAATTGCAGTTATTTCTGCACAAGAAGGTCAGACCAGATACTTAAAGCAATGACTCACATATTTCTGCCACTCACTTATATGTAATAATCATTTCCTCAATAAATGAATTAAAATGTGCAATTTTTTGTCTCGTTTGTTTTTTGGTTCTCCTTGTCTACTTTCACGACTGACAATTTGTTTAAGGTCAGATTTAGGTTTTCAGTCAAATTTGTGTAGAACCATCGACCATTCTAAAGGGTTCACAAACCTACAGCACCACTAAATATGGAGATGGAAAAACATAAAGTCACTTTCAATGGAAAGGGTCCAAGGGAGTGCTGTTGATGCACCTGCACTCAACTAACTACATATAATAATATATCCACAAAAAATATAATTCAGAAGGAAAGACAACGTTTTGTGTTTGAGTCTGGAAACAAGTCACTGATGACATGACTGGCAAATAGTACTGCAGTGGCACTAACTAGCAGCAAATTAAGACCACTTCTCCACATATGATACATACGGTATCAGTTAGTGTCAGTTATTCATTCAGTCATCTTATCCCATTCTTCCTGGTCAGGGTCAAGGTGGCATAGACTGCTACCTCACTAACACAGGATTCTAGCCTGGTTACAACACTGTGGATCTGCAGGTTCAAAAGAAACACTGACACTGCTGATGAGCAGGGTATCATGCAGGCTGTAAATTAGTTTCAGTTTAGTTGGCACCTGCAGCCTTTTGGTTAGAGAACCAGTCTTATGACATGAATGAAGAGCCTTTGAGCAAGGCACTTAACCCAGGTGCCATGGACAGGGCTGCCCATGGCTCCAGGCATGTTTGCTCACTGCTGCCTAGCATGCAAAAATTCACTAGTATGTGTGTTTCACTGTGTGGACGTGTTAAATGCAGAGGAAACATTTCTTTTACAAAGGCGAAACTCTCGATTTACCGGTCAATCTACATTCCTACCCTCACCTATGGTCATGAGCTGTGGGTAATGCCTGAAAGGACAAGATCGTGGATACAAGCTGCTGAAATGAGTTTCCTCCGTAGGGTGGCTGGGCACTCCCTTAGAGATAGGGTGAGATCGGGAGGAGCTCAGAGTAGAGCCGCTGCTCATCTACGTCGAGAGGAACCAGCTGAGGTAGCTCGGGCACCTTTTTCGGATGCCCCCTTGACGCCTCCCTGGGGAGGTGTTCCAGGCATGCCTCACTGGGAGGAGACCACGGGGTAGACTCAGGACACGCTGGAGGGACTATGTCTCTCGGCTGGCCTGGGAACGCCTCAGGATCCCTCCCGGGGAGCTGGCTGAGGTGTCGTGGGAGAGGGAGGTCTGGGCATCTCTGCTTAGACTGCTGCCACCCGGCCCCCCGCATAAGTGGACAAAGATGGAACTAATTTCTGTTATCAATCAGAGAACGCTCCTTTTCAATACATTTAGCTGAAAGGTACTACATTTGCTTTATCAAAAGATATTAACGTACTGCTCTGGTTTTGTTTGTTTCAAATAAAATCTGTCCATCCTCCTTTGCACTGAAGGACATGTGGCCCCATAACGTATTACAGTCTTGGTTTACTGCAGTCTTGAAGGGCTTTCTTTAGCTGAATGGGTTAGAGCACAATACAAAATGTAAACATGCACTGGGGAAGTTGTCCACTGCATTTTAATCGTCCACATAGAGAAACACCAACATACCCACTAGTGAATTAACACAGGAGGGGCAGTGAGCAGCCCTATCCACAGAGCCCAGGTTAAGTGACTGGTACAGTCTTTATGTTCTCCAGAGAAGAGCTGGAGAACAGCCCAGGATTAAACTGGTCAGTGAGGACACTTTCCAGTCACATGGCTGTTTCCCTAACCAACAAGCCGGAGTGCCCTCTAAACTAAAACTGACCCACAGCCTGTCAGAGCTGTACTCTGATGACCTGACTCAGTAGACCTGTTCATCAGCAGTGTCAGCGTTTGTGTGCAGAGCTCATCTCAGAGGTTTTCTTCCTCTGAAGTCAAACCTGAGGAAGGAGACGCGTCCAGTTTAGATGTTCTACAGCGCACTGACTCACGACAATCACACCAAACCAGCATCTTAAGTCCAAAACCCATAAGACTGAATCTGAAAGCAGTGAAGAGCTGGAGAACAGCCCAGGATTGAACTGGTCGGTGGGAGCGTGGAGACAAACACAATCATGAGCCTGACACACACACACACACACACACACACACACACACACACACACACACACTTAGAGGTTTATCTGCTGTAACAGATAAATCAGATTCGTCTCTGTTAGCCCGTTAGCACGCTGAGCTGACTGCCAGTCTGCGCTCAGTCCTCCTGTCTCTCCACACTCACACATAACGACTGTGTAACGCAGACTCGGAGCACTCAGCCTGTCCGAGCGAGGGGTAAACCCGGCCGGGAGCGTGTGAGGGACTGCAGTGAGGCTGTAGGTGTACCTGCACTTTCCTCCGCCCCGCTGCGTTCTGCCTGTGATGGGTCGCCATCTTACATGTTGACAGCGTGACGTCACGTCCGGGCAGCGACAAAAGAGCGGGCGCTTAACTCACACTCTTTTACCCCGTCAGACCGGGGCAAGTTCATTAACCACGCCTCTTTACCCCGTCAGAGCGGGGCAAGTCCATTAACCACGCCTCTTTACCTCGTCAGAGCGGGGCAAGGTAATTAACCAAGACTCTTTACCCCGTCAGAGCGGGGCAAGTTCATTAACCACGCCCCTTTCCCCATCAGACAGGGGAAGTTCTTTAACCACGCCTCTTTACCCCGTCAGAGCAGGGCAAGTTCATTAACTCACACTCCTTTACCCCGTCAGACTGGGGCAAGTTCATTAACCACGCGTCTTTACCCCATCAGAGTGGGGCAAGTTCATTAACCATGCCTCTTTCCCCATCAGACAAGGGAAGTTCTTTAACCACGCCTCTTTACCCCTTCAGACCAGGGCAAGTTCATTAACCATGTCTGTTTACCCCGTCAGACTGGGGCAAGTTCATTAACCAGACTTCTTTACCCCTTCGGACCAGGGCAAGTTCAGGGCGAGCTAGCTAACCATCTAGGAATATTAGGAATATAGGTAGCGAGATAGCTAACAATCTAGAAATATTAGGAATTTAGGTAGCGATATACCTAACCAACTAGGAATATTAGGAATTTAGGTAGCGAGAGAGCTAACCAACTAGGAATAAGAGGAATTTAGGTAGCAAGATAGCTAACCATCTAGGTATATTAGAAATTTAGGCAGCAAGATAGCTAATCATCTAAGAATATTATGAATTTAGGTAGCGAGAGAGCTAATCATCTAGGAAAATTAAGAATTTAGGTAATGATATAGCTAACCCTCTAGGAATATTATGAATTTAGGCAGCGAGAGAGCTAACCATCTCGGAATATTAAGAATTTAGGTAGCGAGAGACCTAACCATCTAGGAATGTAAGGAATTTAGGTAGCGAGATGGCTAACCATCTAGGAATATTAGGAATTTAGGTGGCGATATAGCTAACCATCTAGGAATATTAAGAATGTAGGTAGCGAGAGAGCTAACCATCTAGGAATATTAGGAATTTAGTAATATAGCTAACAAGCTAGGAATATTAGGAATTTAGGTAGCGATATAGCTAACCATCTAGGAATATTAAGAATTTAGGTAGCAAGATAGCTAACCATCTTGGAATATAAGGGATTTATGTAGCGAGATAGCTAACTCCCTAGGAATATTAGGAATTTAGGTAGTGAGATAGCTAACCATCTAGGACAGGGGTGGGCAAACTTTTTGGCTTTTTGGGGCCACATTGACTTTAAA
This sequence comes from Acestrorhynchus altus, assembly GCA_034509495.1. NCBI lineage: Eukaryota > Metazoa > Chordata > Actinopteri > Characiformes > Acestrorhynchidae > Acestrorhynchus > Acestrorhynchus altus. The sequence goes on along the minus strand of CM067507.1, from coordinate 13,553,252 downwards.
AATTTGACAGATGGGCCGAGCCAACATCAGATGCATATATATCAAAAATAAACATAAAAAGGCATTACAATGTTAATACTTACAATCACTTTTCAACAATGTTGTTGATCACCCTTTTTTGCCATTGCATTAAAGTCTGGTATTAGTTTTGTTGTGGAAATTCTCAGAACAGATCTGAGATGTTCATCACTCAGCTGGAATGTGTGGGGTGGTTTGTTGGTGTTCATCACACTAAATGTCTGTTCACACACATACGTAGAGCCAAACAATACCAGCATCCTCTGTGCCATCTTCTGGATGCTTGGAAATTTGGCATAAAACTTAACAGTTTTTAAGACTGTGTCACAATGGAGATCAATCAGTTCCAACTGCACCTCCTGTGGCACTGTTTCAGGGTCTTGTGTGAAGGGACATCAGCTGAAGGTAGTGAGATAGCTAACCATCTAGGAATTTAGGTAGTGAGATAGCTAACCATTTAGGAATATTAGGAATGTACGTAGTGCGATAGCTAACCCTCTAGGAATATTAAGAATTTAGGTAGCGAGATAGCTAATCCTCTAGGAATATTAAGAATTTACATAGTAAACAAGTTTATTTAGATAGCTAGCCATCATGGTGCAAGAACGGAGAAAATCCACAACAATTTTCTATAAAAATATCAATACAAAATAAGACGTGTTTCTCTGTTATCATTTATTTCCAGCATTTATATATGATTCATCAAACAACTATTTAAACATCTTGCTACACCAAAAATGGCATGCAGGAACGTTAGGGAAGATTTGGTTTATCCACTCAGATATCTTGGTAGCTAACTTTCTATCTCTTTTCCTAATGACTAAACTTTTTCATAAAACTGTGCAAAAATGGTAAAATAGCTGCTTAATATTTAAACATAGTTTAAGAGCATAGTTTAAGCTAGAGATTTAATCTACCTGTTTTTAATTAAGTTTTTGACACCACTGTGAAATTAATTAGCTAGTAAGTAGTAGCTATATAAACTAAACCTAGAGCATCAATATTAACTTAGCAGTTTAAGTCCACATTCTAACTTATGCCTTGCCTTTCTTCATTACATTTGTTGCATTTGGCTGACTCTCTTATTGGGAATGACTTCATTCAGAACATTGTCATACAGGTAGGCCAATGTAGTGTTTTGCCCAAGGGCCCTTAACGCAAAGTGTTCCAAAGTGGTACACCAGATACACTCAGAAAATCTACTGCATGCACTGAAATATTAAGGATTGAAAGTTGAAAGTTTTCACCTGTAATTTTCATTACTTTACATTTGTTGTGTTTAGTGCTTAACTTATTATAGCCTGCATGTAAGCACACACTTCTGTTCTACACTCTAATAACTAACTCCTTAATTAACATCTATAATGTATAATTTAATTATAAACCTTTATTGGGGCCTACAGTAGAACTCTGTGGAACTTCTCTACATATGTTAAACTAACTGGCCACCACAATCATTTCTGCATTAGGAATAATAACTCAATAATTACCATAATGTTGAAGAAAATGCCACGTAAACACTGTAGTTCACTTCATTGTACTCCTTTTGTGATGGTCTGTGATTGCATTCCAACCCAAGGCTGTTTGAAGAATTACAAGGGTTTATGCTTGCATTTCATTATGAGAAAACAATATTTTGGTAACCTTCATTTGTATAAGGTCCAAACAAATAATGCATATAGGGGTAGAAAGGCTCTTCCAGCATTGTTTTATACTAACTAATCTTGAAAGATTGTGTAAAAATGCAAAGGACAATCATTTGCCCTGGAAAACTAATGACATTTGAGAATGCAGCTGGAGATTGATCATAGCTACAATGCAAGTTTCTTGCAGCTCAAACTAAATTAAACATATAGAATCACACTTACTGCATTACAAAACCTCATAACTTTACAAAAAACACCTGCTTTACTGTATCTAAAGACAGGATTTTAATTCATGAACTCCTTTGACATTTTTAACATATTTAAACATACGGACATTTGGTCTCCATTTTAACAATATTGGAGGTGGTGGTGATATAACTAAACACTGAAGAAATGTCTTTTAAACATAATTTGTAAAATGTAATTATTAATTATCTGGATGATTAGACTATCATTAGACAGGACTTATTTTACATTCTTATTAGCATATCTAATTTAGACATTATTTTGGTTTGTTCTTGATTGTCGAAATGTGTGGTATAACCATGATCCAATGAGCTCTCTGAGGCTCAGTGCATATGAGTCTGAGAAGGGATTAAAAAAGATCCCAGAACAATTAGAAATCATCCATTCTAAAGTCTGGATATGTACAAGTATAATGTATTAGTGGAGAACATTTAAAACAACTGCCAACATGGCCAAGTCAGGCCATCCTAGCAAGTTCAGTCGAAGAGCAGTCCTAAAAAATCCTAAAATGTCATCACAGGATCTACATGTCAAATCTGTCATCAGACAATCACATCAGAAAGACGCTTTACTGCAGCAGAGCCTAGAAAGCTCACCATCACAGAAACCATTACGAAATCTTTTTTGTAAGAAGAAAAACAACAACAACAACAACAACAAAAACAAAACAGTTCTGCTTCTAAACATCTGCCCTACATAATCTGGCTCCTCTCCTGATATAACAAGACCAGAAAAAATTAGATGTTCCTCCTGTCTCCTGAATAGCTTAATGAGGTGGGCTGGGTGTGTGGGATCTGGGACAGAACTAAAATCTGCAGGGTAGTAGATCTTCAGGTTTGGACACCAGTGCCCTGATTCCTTGCTTGTCAGCCCAGTCCTGAAGCCTGTCTAACTTTAATAGCTTTGCAACTCTCAGCACATCTGATATAGTTGAGGATTAGTGCTGAAATAGAACAAAACACAGGTCCAGTGAAGTATGTGCTCATTATCTCAATAATACACTCAAGTTTATGATACCAGTCCTAGTAGGCAATCTGGTGAATATTTTTGACTCTACTGAGTCTGGTAAGAGCTGCAGAAACCACTGTCATCTAGAATCACCAGTTATACAGAGAAACGGCAGCGTTGGTGCGCGTCCTGCATGCCTGACCCTCCACGGTCGACAGAGGGGGTTGCAGGTTCAGGTTTCAGAGTGAACAGCCAGTCTGGAAATCAGTGCTACTTTCAACTTGAGTCGCGAAAACATGAAGTCTGTTTTTAGAGCGGTTTCAGAAACACTCAGGACTATTATTATTATTATTATTATTATTATTATTATTATTATTATTATACTATTGTAATAATGATAAAAATAACTATTTTATTATAATTATTTAAATAATGAATATCGAATGTATTATTATTTATATATTTTTTTGCATTTATTATTATTATTATTATTATTATTATTATTATTATTATTATTATGTTAATTCGTTTTAGAAATGGGTCAACACGAACATTGATCGATAGGAGTTCAGCAGGCGGATAAATGTAAGTTATGGGGGACCTTTAGTCCTCATCTAAGTTACTACACCCTGTCCCTCAGTACGTCACCCCTCAACGCCCTGCAGCCAACTCCGTTACTTCTAACTGCAGTCACACACTGCGTAAACAGCGCCGCGGCTCTACTTACGACCACGAGGACGTTAAAAAAAAACGCTCGTTTTCATTAGTTTTACCTTAAAACGCCTATAATTCACAAACATAAAAATAGGCGCCGTTTGTGTTCCCGGTGCTGTGTTCAGTTTGGTGACTTTAGAAAGCCTCGGACGGACACTCGTGAAGAAACGTTCTGAACGTCAGAACAGTAACGCGCGCGTCTCGCGCGGTCGTTAATGACGTTACCACGGCAGCCTTCTTCACGCTCCACCCGTTTTCCGCAGAGCCCGCCCCCTGCGCTGCGATTGGGTAATGCTGCAGCGCTGACTGCAGCCTGATTGAGCAGCGGCTCATATTTACGCGCGTTGCGCCGCCTCTCCGCACAGAGGGGGCGGGGCATGTGCGAATACGGGTGTGAAAGAACGGGGCGAGCGGTTGTGCTCGCAGTTTGGGAGAAGGTTGGCAGGGGGACTGGCAAACGTTCAATCCGCTCACAAGCGCCCGGTACTGAGACACTGATGTCGCTCGTTCGGATAAACTAAGCGCTGCAGACCAGAGGCGCAATTTGGGGAGAGGACGCCTGGGCGCAGACGCCGGTCCTAACTTGTTCACGTGGAGTGTTTTTCATGCGGGATCAGTGATACAAAGACCGCGGACGGGACACCTGAGCTCTGCTTCGGGTGACTGAGCTGTAAGTCCGCGCGGACGGGATGAGTCTGACAGCAGCAGCTCACGTGCGCCTCTTTTCCACTTCGGCTTTTCTTCTGCCGCCTGCTGGGAATGTCTGAGGTCCGTCAAATATAAGGCTCTGGAAGTAGCGAGAAGTTTCAGCCGTAAGTACGACGATCTGGACGCGTCTCTGGTGTCATGTGAAGCGCGTTAGTTGTGGTTCTGGGCGTCCAGTCCACCTTAACGCCCGCAGCTCAGCTCCTCAGAGAGTCGGAGTTCAGACTTTTGTGCACCAGAGCTCAAACCCTCTCATATCAACCCTTAAAATGTGTAAAGCAGAGCCAGTCTGAGTGCGCCTGTAGATGCGCTCCTCTTCTGGCTCCTCGTGTTTCCCGGCAGGCTGCTCTCCACAGGCGGTCGAGATGTTTGTAGAAGAAGCTGTAGGGGGGACGTGGAGCGCGTGCGGTGGGCTGTAAACTTCAGCACGTCGTCCTGGACCCTCGAGCAGAGTAGGATTTGTGTTTTTTATTTGTTTAGAAGCCATCCGGGCTCTTCTGCTGTCCTTCTACAGGGCTGGAGTTTCAGCACTTCCATGTTTAAAGCATCTAATCCCAACAGGTGTGTGAGACAGAGGAGCGAGGAGAGCCGAGGGTAGAGAGAACGGGCTAGGGAGGACAGGAGGAGAGATGGAGAGATGGAGAGAGGGGGAGGGGAGGAGGGGAGGAGGCGTGTGGGGGTGAGCTCCTGTCCAAGGTCCTGAAAGCCAAGACATTGCAAGGCTGGAGTCCACAGGAGTGTGGGGAGAGTTGAATTCAGAACCCTGGAGCAGACAGAGAAAGACAGACAAACGACACAAGAGTTCATATCCATGTCCAACGAAAACCACCTATCCCAATTTCTGTCCATTTTTATTATTTTTTCCTCCATAATGTGAATCTCACAGCTGTTCTTTATGTTGTGTAAGAATTTTCTGTCAAACTGACCAATAGACATGCTCTAAAAGGACTTCTTTTACAGTAACATTCATTGAAAAGGATGAGCTTTTTAGCTTTCTCCTGTAAAGTCTCCATTTTGGAGATACATGTTTTTCGTTGGACAGGGAAGATATGAGAGCTGACAGTTTACTTGCTAATGTATTTAAATGTCTACATTTTTTTCTGTGAATGACATGTATTACAGCTCATGGGTTTGTCAGCTTAGTTACTTGGACTGTGGTGATGTAACACATTGTCATGTCATAATTATGTACACATTTATATGATGTCAGATAAACACGAGTACTTAAAGCACAATGTCAGCTGAAACATTATTGTTATTATTATTATTATTATTATTATTATTATTATTATTATTATTATTATTATGGTTGCATTGTTCTTATTGCTAAATATTATGCATCTCAAAAAAATCTAAATTTTAATTTTTGTGAGTGGGCCAATTACAAAAAAAAGCCTCAAAATTCCACTATAATAAATAAAATCTCTTTACATTAATATTTTAAATTCTAAATATTCCAGATGTTTCTGTCTTCACCTGTAAACTTACCATTTCAGACAGCACTGATGCACAAACAGTGACATATCATGTTGTGTGTTACTTAGTATGACTTTCCAGTGACTAAGCAACATCTGAGCATGTATGTTGTTGAGCTTCTTCACTGTGGCTCACTAATAACACCAGAAAAACATGAGCAGAGAATGATTCACAGTCTCCTCTATTAGAATTAAATCACCTGCAGGAAATATTGTAAAGGCTATAAAGTGCAGATGATGTCTTTTATAACTCATGCCTCTCTTCTTCTCTGAGGCAGAGAGAGAGCTATTATGTGAAATTACATAGAAGAGGCTATGAATAATATTTCATCTTGAATTTATTTTAAATCATCTCAACAGTGATATAAAAAAAAAATCATTGTTAAGATGCTGAGATTTTACTATTTTGTATGTATTATATATCATGTAGAGAAGGTAGCAAACCAAAACATTGTCGTCTGATTAAGTTAAATAACAACATAAATCATAGTGATCAATAGCTGATTTATTGACAGAAGGATCACATTATTAGCCCGTCAGCTGCTGTACTTGATCCCAGGCATAGGAACTGGAACTGCTTCTTCATATAATTTCAGCACCAGTGATATTTGTAAATGGTATTTTGTGGTCAGTACTATGAGAGACCAGCACTTTCATTAAACCCCTTTTCTATAAATAAGGTGAATAAATAAGCTGTATTTATTTAAATGGCTAAACAACGGTAACCTGTTTCTGAATACAGCATGTTCTGTTTATGACAGGCCTGGGTTTAATTTGGAGCTGATTTTCATTCTGTGTGTACATGTGTGTGTGTGACAATATGTGGAGGGTGGGAGGCGGGTCACCTTGAAACCATTATTTGTTTGTCACTCATAATTTATTTGTGACAACTGCCATATGTGACTGCCCCAGTAATCTTCTCCTGAGGCAATTAGGAGACCATTTCCCCTTGTGTGGAATCCTTGTTCATACTCATTTAAGAGTTAAAATCTTTTAATGTGTATGCAACATACACCTTCCCTCCGAGTGTACATTCTGCCACAGGTTTGTGATGTTTCACAGACCTTATGCATAGTCCAGTGCTGTACCATTGTACCATTGTACCATTGTGCTGTACCAGATTTCTTTTCCACTGTGCCAGGATTCATATACAAATCTCTCATTGTAACACCGGGGAGGGCAGTAGTTAAAGGTGGAAATAGAAATATGTGGAAAAAATCCTGTACATGAAGCCAACTGTGGCAAACCACGGCATTTCTATATTTTAGAGACAATTTCTCTTTATTTTGAATGAATGTATTAGAAAATCATAGCTAATTTAAATAATACCATATTTAAAGTGCCCTTACATTTACACATGCAAATTGAATTATTTATTTATTTATTTATTTATTTATTTATTTATTTATTATTGCAATACATTAAATAAGGTAATTAAACAGTACACCAATTATATTGTGGAATATGCAGTGGACATGAAATTATTTACATTTAGACATAACATTAAACTTCATATATATATATATATATATATGTATATATATATATATATATATATATATATATATATATATATATATATATATATATATATATATATACTGTATATATATAATATATATATATATATATATATATATATATATATATATATATATATATATATATATATATATAATTGTAAAATCAAACAACCTTAAAATTGTGTGTGTGTGCGTGTATGTGGGTGGGTGTGTACCGTGTGCTGTAATTGTAAAATCCAGAAACAATGGCAGTGTTTACACACTACATCAAAATCATTTATTTAATATAATGACATCTCTTCTGTTTCCATTTTTTTTGCCAGCTCTCTGTGGCGCAGTAGTACAGTTTAGTTGGTTGCTAATCAGTGTTGTAAACAAAGTGATTCCCCCACAGTAAAGCACTTGTCATGGTTCTACTGTCATTGTATTGACCACCAGCTTCCAAGGGCAGTTTCCCTTAGCTGTTCTTAGGAGAACCATGCTCTACACCTAAAGCAAAGGGTGCATGACATTTTGTCTCTTGCATCCACTGAAAAATGACAAATGATGGGTGACCTTCATGCCTCTCTCCTTAACCTGAGATGACCTGGTGTCTGGGGATTTGTATCACTTTAACTTTAGTTACAGGGTGTTGATCAGCGCACACAGAAGCTAGAAGCTGAAAGGGCAAGCCTCTATCTGGACTTGAATGGGTCTCAGGGAGTGAGGAATACTAGTCACAGACCTTTAGACTTTCCTCTATCTTATCTATTGATCAGGTTTTCAGTACTATGCTGAAGCTCTTTTTTTGTGTTCACTAAGAACACATGAAAAACATTCAAAAATATTTGAAAAATATTCATACAATTGTTATAATGAACATAATCAGTGTAGCATTTCCTAAACTTCCTAACAATATCTCTAAAGAAGCATTCCTTTGCATCACTACAGATCAACCAGTTTAGTTACAAGGTATTTCATTTTGGATGTAGAATTTAAGAAGTTGTTTATAAATGAGCTGTGCAAGTGGGGGCATCAGCAGCTTCTTAGTGTTGAGTTTGATCAAGTGCTTTTCCTTCTTTCTCAGTAATCCACTTCTCATTGTGCTGGCCATAGTTGTCAGGCGCATGGTTTCCCCTCTCTGCGATCTTTGGGGTTCTGGGGACTGACCGTTTTGTTGTGATTATGAGCAGATTATTTAATGATATTTCACATTTAATAAAAATTAAATACATTGTAAATTAAATATTTATATTTTATTTTATTTTTATTTTATTTAGCTGGCTAGCTAAGTTAGCCATCGTTGATTGTGGCTGACAGTAAAACATCATAATCTTGACACCAGCAACAGTCCTCATCCAAAGCTGCTAGTGCAGCGTTGGCTGCTGGCTAAAGGCCTTGTGCAGCGTTGCTGCAGCACTAAGCGCACCAATGGTCCTCACCCAGAATACATAAGCTTGGTGTGAGGCGCACTGAGCTGGGCCTTCTCTAACATTGCCATACTGTATCGTTGTCAAAATTACTAGATATAAAGGCTAGTTTAGAAACTCTTGTTTTTAGTTTCCTTTAGTGTACTTTCTTAACCAAGTGGATTATCTCCCCAGAAATACTTAATTTCAGTTTTGACTGTACATTAAAAAATTAAGGGTGACTTTTGCATAGTACTGGACATCCAAGTCAAGAGTACGTTAGGTACCTGAGAGTTCTGCTGTTGCAGTGGGTGCAGTTGAGACATAAGAGGACAGCAATTTTGTAGTGTATGCATTCATCATGTATATGAATGCTTTGATTGTTCCATGAAGCATGTGCGCCTTACATACAGTCTACAGTCTCTCCCAAATTACCTCGAAAACAATATGATTGTTATCTAAATAGAGGCAGCAGATGTCGACTTGGAGAGGGAAAAGTGGACAGCTTCAGGTGTCACTACCCCTTGCCAGGCATATTTATGTCTCTGCCTGAAATTGTTGTTCTCAGTGGATGCTTATAAACTGTCCTTGAACCTTTAAATGTGTGACTGAATGTGTCCAGCGTGGCGTGTTTGTGTAGAGCAGGGGCAAATATAAGGCAAGGCCAAAAAATTGCACCACTAAGCGAAAAGGTTTTCAATTGTGAGCCTGTCAATTAAACATGGGGTGGATGTCACGAGAACTATTACAGTTTGGAGTATCAAGTCTTTCTGCTTCAAGTGAGAAAGATGATCTCCTGTAGTTATTTTGTGTGCCCACACTCTGATACGTGGACTGTGTTGCTCAGCTCCAGACGTGTGATAGACTGTGGATAGACTGTTATTGGGCATTTGATAATGTAGATGCTCATTTTTGCTGTTGAACTATTTTATCTATACTGCATACCTTGTAATTACCTCATACCAACAATCGTATTGCACTTCAGGATATTTAATAAGTATTGGTATGTTTGGTGTAGCAAAATGATTGACCACATTTTAATGACATTACATTTTGCTGCTCCAAACCTGACTAGTGTTCCCCCAAGTGGTTGAAAATTCAGTTCTGCTTCATCCATAATTGTGCCTCAGGAGATTTTCTTCATGATTACATACATTATCTTCTGGATACCGATGTTCCCATTGGTCACTGTAGTGACGTACAGAGCAGAGAAGCCCCTGATTGGTTACTTTCAACCTAGCTCCTCACTAAGCCCAGCCTCCTCATACTTATACCCATAATGTGCATTTTACATAATGTTCACATTTCAAGCCTCATTACTCAAGATCTGATAAGATCTTGACGTTTCACATTCAAAAATGTATGTTTATGTATGTTGTCTCAGCATGGTTTTTGTTTACATATGCCCTCTAAAAAAACATCCATATGGATTGCTGGTTATGCTGTCAGCCGATGTACATGTGGGGAAACCCCATGGGAAATCCCACTTTGTGTATAATTCTTGATATAACAGACGAACCTTTTGCATCTATGGGGCTGTGGCGCATCACCAAGACCCTAAGCGCATGTGAGCAGGCAAAATCCATGAAATCCATATGATCATTAGTATTGCATGCCACAATCGGCTACAAATCGGATAAAAGGACCACATATAAAAGTGGCTCAAATCTGATTAGAAAAAATGAATTTAGTATGTCATACAGCTGTGAAAAAAATCAGACCTGGTTTACATTAAGGCAATAATCTGATTTAGTCACTTTAGCCTGGTAATGTGACATAGCCTTTGAAAATATTGATGCTTGGCCTGATGCTGATAGTGAATATAACCGAGACTTCTATTATAATGTTATACTCAATGGGATGTTCTGTTTATTATTTAGAGAGAGAGAGAGAGAGAGAGAGAAAGAGAGAGAGAGAGAGAGAGAGAGAGAGAGAGAGAGAAACAACAAGATCAGCCTACTATTAGAGTTTCAATCTAATTTATGAATAACAAATATTGTTTAGATTATACAACACACTTTAATAGTACATGGACTTATTTTACTTTTACATTCAGGGTTTCCTTCAAAATCATTGATGGTCATTTGAAGAACAGTCAGCATACAAGTTAAAAGACAATTTAAAATGTTTGCTTTCTGTGAAACAGCTAAGATTCAGAGCACTGCTCCAGAGGCGGGACCGAGGTTATGTAAGATCCAGAACTTTGGCAGCACCTCAAAACACTACATATACAGTCAAACCCGATAAATTGGGTCATCACTTTCATTGTATTGGATGCTGCGCTATTATTGGAGAGCATTATGAATTACTCACACAGGGATTGATTTTGGCACCCGTTGTACCATATGCTGGCTAACACTCAAAGGGAATCACAGGCATCACACTTGTAGCAGAGTTGCGATCCAATAGTGCTTTATTGTGTTGCTTTCCAAATTCAAAAATTAGAGGTTGAAGTTGCCAGACATTGCTACAGAGCAGAAAGTAGTACGATACAGATGTAAAACAGGGCTAACCTACAATGTAAGAAATAACAATATGTTCCTGACATTTTAAGTGAAAAACACCAATACACCAATCAACCATAACATTAAAACCTGCCTAACGTTGTGTAGGTCACCTGTATGCTGGTAGGGCAAACCATTTTCAGAAGTATGTGTTTCAAAGAGATCTTCTAAGGGATCGGACCAGGTAGGCTAGTCTTCACACCCCACTCTCATTAGTGAGACTTGAGTGCCCATGACCCTGTCGCCATTCACTGGTTGTCTCCCTTGGAGCACTTTTTGTGGATACTAACCAATGCATACCAGGAACATGCCACAAGACCTGCTGTTTTAAAGATGCTCTGATGCAGTTGTTTAGCCATCACATTTTGACCCTTGTCAAAGTGCCTCTGGTTCTCATGCTTAGCCATTTTCCTGTTTCTAACACATTAGCTTCAATAACTAACTGTTAACTTGCTGCCTAATCTATCCCATCCATTGAAAGTGCCAAATACAAGACAAAAGTCATAGAAAAGCAGTATGTCAATTGAATGTGAAGTTGCACTACCTCAGGGGATGGCTTGGCAATAACTACACATTTAAGTTGTGAGGTGCTTTGAGTGAGTATGAACATTGGCCAGCATGGTGATGTAAATTTGAGCAAGACATGAGTGGGAGCCAGATAAATGGGACATTCCTCTTCAGAAGTTGTGAGGGAATTTAACATTCCTTGATCCACAGTGTCACATGTGTAGTAGAAATATATATATATTGAGCTCAGATGCATCTTATTACCACTGATCATCCGCCATATGTTTCTACAGCTTGATTGGTGTATGCCTGGGGTAAATTTAGTTGATTGGACATGATTCGGAAAGGCACATGTCTGTTTATATAAGGTACCAAAGTAGACAGTGCATGTCAGAGCACAAACCAAGCCATGAAATTTAAGGAATTGTCTGTAGACCTCTGAGACATGATTGTATTGAGACATAGAAGGGTACGGTATGGTAGAGTGGCCAGACAGAAGCCAATCCTCAGTAAAAGGCCCCTAATCTCAGACCATGAGAAACAAAAAGATTGAACCTTTTGGACTGAATGCCAAGCATCATGTCTGGAGCAAACCAGACACTACTCATCACCTAGTCAATACCATTCCTACAGTGATGATGGTGGTGGCAGCATCCTGCTGTGATGTTTTTCTGCAACAGGAACTAGGAGACTAGTCAGGGTCAAGGGAAAGATGACAGCAGCTTTATACAGAAACATTCTTGATGATAACATGCTCTAGAGCGCTCTGGAACTCAGACTGAGATGAAGGTTTATCTTCCAACAGGATGACAATCCTGAGCACACAGTCAAAATAACCAAGGAGTGGTTTCAGGATAACTCTGGCCCAGCTAGAGCCCAGACTTGATTCCAACTGACAGTTTCTGGAGATATCAAAAATGGATGTGCACCAACTTTCCCCATCAAATCTGATGGAACTTGAGAGGGTCTGCAAAGAAGAATGGGACAAAACAAAAATAGGTGTGCTAAGCTTGTAACATCGTATTCAAAACACTTGAGTGCTTCAATTGTGTATTGTGTATTAAGTATTGAGAAAAGGATGTGAATACATTTTCTTTATTTTTGTGTTATAAATTTAATTTGTGCTATTTTTTAATACATCTGAAAATATTTCAAACAAACATTTCTCACTTTGTCTTCATGAGGTATTATGTGTAGAATTATGAAGGAAAAATGAATTTAATTCATTTTGGAATAAAGCTTTAACATAAAATGTGCAAAACGTGAAGCATTGTGAATACTTTCCAGGTGCACTGTATAATGTAATGATATACCTATATCAGGATATAAAGTGTTATATGGGCTGAAACAATATAGTTCCTAAGAAGTTTTATAGTTTTTTAATAATGTTCTGTTTTTTGAGGAAAAACTTTACTTCACTCACTGGTCCGTATAAAGAAAAATAAAAAAAAAATTGAATTTGTTTAAATATAGTAAAAAATAATACGTCAGGTCAGGGGTCCCCTTGCTGCTCTCCTTTAACTTGACCAATTGTGTTTTTTCCCTATAGGTGTTGAATAATGAATAATGAGCTGTGGGTTGTGATTAGCCTGGGAAGTTAAGAGGTTAATTTCACTGCCTGAACTGACAGAATGGTCCCTGTGTTTCTGTGCTGTCTTTGCGCTGTGCTGTTCTTCTGTAATCATTTAACATTGTACTGTTCAGGGTAATTAGTAGGCAAGGCCTTTACATGTTTTCAGACAAACTGCAAACAAAGCAGGTATGCTGGAGGATTCAGGCAGGGAGGGAGGCAGAAGCACAGAGGGTGTGCTGTATGACAGTGAGAAACACGCGTTACCGAAGCAATGAGTGTAATTAAAGAGGCGTGCTGTCCCTGTGCCACTGTACTGAGGGGACAGCTCAAACAAGATGAATCTAAGTGGGTCGCAGGAGCACAATACACCCCCCCTCCACCATAGCGGGGCCACGAGTGGAGCAAATCAATGTAAGGTCTATTAGAGTCATTAAGATTGTGCCAAAGCCTCGAAAAAAGGATTGATGGTGATGTTTTTTGTTCTGTCGCGTGCCGGCCCGGCACTGCCAACCCCTCAACTCAGTTTTTTAGTGTGGTAATGTTACAAAACAATTCAGCACACTCTTAAAAAGAAACCTGACCAATCTTGTCTTGGACATACAGGTCCAAAATGTTGCTTTGTATAGAACCTGTACAGTATGTGTTTCAGAAGCATTAACAAGTAAAGTTTAAAGAACCATGTACTGAATGGTTTGTTAGGGTCATAATAGTGATCCTTCTATGACAGGCATTCTGCAGACTTTAGATTCGACCCTAATCCACCCCACTTGATCCTGCTAATTACTGTCTTCAGAAGATCTTGATTGTCTGAATGGCGTGTGTTAAAGCCTGCAGGAAGGTAGCTCTCCAGGAGCAGGGTTGGCGAGTCCTCCATTGTAAATAATTCTTATTATGACTACTTTAAAAGTAGTCTAAACTCCTTATAACTTCATGATTCCTTCACTAAACTGTGGATTTGGGCGAATGTGTTGTCCTGACGTAAATAACATAATGATCTGATCATGATTTGAACGCTTTCATGGTGTAATAGGATTGAATATCACTGTGAAAATAAAAAGGACGAAGTGATGTAAGACGGAGAGTTTCCAAACCTGAAGCCTGAGGATACTGTCCAGGCCATTACTCTGATTCACAGAGCTATCATTTAATGAAGACCATAACAAATAGCCTCATAAGTGAATTGTATTTTTCTCTATCACATTACATGAAGATAATGCCCTGAGGATATGCCAGCCCTATGAATCTCTGCAGCCTAACAAACCATTGGTACTTCATTCACAAACTTGCATTTTAACACTGTCAGAGACTCCAAGCAGCTTTAAATAGAGAATGGATTTACAGGGTATTTTTGCTGTATTTTGATGTATAAATATTGTATGTTACTTTACAGGTGTATTTACAGTCTAGTAATTTTTGCTGCAGAATTCATGGTGTTCTTAGGACAAAAATGAGGATCTCTGCTCAAACTGTCTACCTGTGAGGAGTCTCATACCACAGAGTAGCCTAGCTTTGTTTATAGCACTGTAATTAGAACACATTATTTTTGTAATTGTTCCAGAATCTTTTTGACTTGTGTTGCTGTCCTCTATGTGTCCACTCAGCACGGTGTGTGGTTAGGTAGCTGAAGAGATTGTAGCTGGATTAGCTTTTAGTCTAGCATGGATAACTGCTTGCGTCCCTTGGGTTTAGTTTCCACCCACAACACTTTGATTCCCTGTCTGATATGTGGTTAGCCCTAGTCTGATGTAGTTGAGGGAGACAAACCCAAGACAAACCACAGTCATGTATCCTGATTCATATCGCAACCTATTTTCCTTTCATTAACAGAGTCTGGTGGTGCTATTCTGCTCATCCCAGAAAACTGACAGTATCAACACCACGTTCTCCAGCAATGGTCATTGCATTATACACTGTCAAATCTTTACCTAGGAAGGCTAGCAGGACTGGATTTAAGTTCATTTTGTGGGTGTAAATATAAAGACCCTTTCACACTGAGTCCGATTTTTTTAGACCAAATAAACAGATGTGGTTTTTAATGCATTGGAACCTTGCACCAAGTCTGACAATTTTTTTTTGCTTCTGTGCTTTGTAAATGAGGCCAGGAACACCATAGCCCTCATAAATTTTCACTATTTTCTCTGCTCCCTGGCAGCTTTTGCTCCATTAAATTCCCTGTTCCTCACAAGTGCTTATTAGTGAGGGAAGCTATAGTTTGAAGATCTTTTTGTATAGATTAGGATGCACCTAAAAAAACAAAAAAAACTAAAAAGTGATATATAAAGTGTTCACAGTCTTTCTGCTCTGCTCTTCTCTGCATATATTGTCTTTAACCTCGACATTTTTATTGTCAGTGCATTGCTTGTCATAAGGTTATGTGTTCTGCTGCAATCAACGTGAGCTGTTCTGTTGCCATCTTTATATTCATTTGTTTGGTCAGCAGCCACAATAATGGAGCTCTGATTTCTCAGCCTGATTTTACATCACAGAAAATCAAAAAGGCTCAAATTGAAAAAATTTCAGAGAAAGACACCATTAATATGTGTGTATTCATTGTCAAATCTTGATGTGTGATTTTCTTGTCCATAAAACTGACTTGGGGTCAAAGGGCCTTAATGACTTAAAATTGTTATGTAACAAGTATGGGATTTTGGAACAAACCTGTTCTATCTCTTGCATTATCTTCAATCTTAAATTTTGTTTTGTTTTCACTTTTTCATGAATCTTTACACGGGGATGTGACTTGGGCACGTTGTGGAGGAGGTTGTACTTGTGAGTTGTTTACATGCTTCAGAACAGTGGTATATTAGAAGCACCAAGAGCAAGATTAAAGTAATATAGGAGAGAACTCTGTGACTTGTGCTCACAACTCAGTAATCAAAACTCACTTATGTTGGAAAAAATACATTTAGATACAAAAACCCAATCTTTACACCAAACCTTGATCTGATTATGGTTGAAATACAAGAACAGCTTTGTTACAAGAACATGGTGATCAACAGCACTTTTTGAAACTTGTTTAACTACCACCAGCTAACTAAATGAGTATTACTACAGCCAAATCATATAGGTTTATGTTGTGTTTCCTTTACTGTATAAATAAAAGGTTATTTTGAATAATGTCAGGCCAAATGATAATAGGTCCCTTAATATCTGATATGTCCTCTAGTATGTGAGGACTATATATTAAACAGATTTTTTTTAACTGTGAGCTAGAAGAGGAACTTGCTCTGTCTGCTCCACACATCGAGCTGATATTGTAGGAGAGCAGTCATGGCTTGCTAGGCAGGGAACATGCCTTGTGTCTGGAAGGTTTCCAGTTTGATTCCCTGAGTTGGTATGGGTAAGTGTTCTTGAGCAAGTTGCTTAATTCCCTAGCTGTACCCCGGACACCGTGATTAGGGCTCCCCACCATGTGTGCTCATTGCCCTCTAGTGTGTGAATTCACTAGTGTATGGGTTGTGCTTCATTGCATGGATGGGTTATATGTCGAAGACAATTTTTTAATGGGTTTATATGCATTTTTATATTTAAAAGAACCAATCTGTTGATTATTGTTAATAGAGTTGATCATTTCTGATGTTTAAAGAACCTCTACATGATTTAAAGATTCTAAATGATTTTTCCTGGAACTGTATGTCCAAAAAAAACACTGAGGAAGCTTTGTGAATAATAATGAAACCCGTTTTGCTTGGAAAGTACAGTATGACTAGGCTATAATTTTCAGTGACTCTCTATGATTAGAAATAGGAGTTCTGATAAAAGGCAAGTTTTAGCCCTGACCATTGTGTTGGACAATGCTGGTGTTCTCTCTCTTATAATATTCAGTAGTTATGACTCATTGGCTGATAGGATTGTTTTTCATATGACCGGCATTTTAATGTAATGACTCACTCTCTTTTATTCGGCAGTGGTACTGTTTGAGCGTGTATGTGTGTGTAAGTGTGATATATTGATATCTGTCATTATTGCTTCTAAATGGGATTCATGGTTAACATTTTTGTTTAGTAGATTTCTTTAGTCCACGCTTTAACAGTAGAGCTGTTCATTGTTTGCACTGCTGCTGTGATTGCTTGATTGACCATTGTTTTATTGGCTCAATAATCTACATCAACTATTACTATTTTGCCCTGAAGCAAGGACTCTGTTGTCATGCTAGTGATTCTGAATCGCCTGCAAGAGACTTTAATGTAATTCTGTCTTGTTAATTTTCAGGACAAAAAGGGAAATCCTCATCTATGGAGACTGTGCTGCTCTTTTTGATTTTGATGAAAGGAGCAAAGTGAAAAGTAGCCCTGCATGGGCTATTAAAAGAGACAGACAGAACAACCCAAACTAGTGTGACCTCTTTGAAGTGAAATTAAAATGTGTGCCAGTGTAGTGTGAGAGCTTAATGAGAGAGGGAGCACACAAGCCAAGCTTAAAGAAGAGCACTCTCGTAAATTGCTGAACCCCAGGCCTCTATGAGGAGGTGGAAACAGAGCGAAAATGGGACCCTTTCCTGGCCCTTTTGCCCATCTCTACCACTTGAATAGCGTACACCCCTTTTAATTTGCTTGTCCTTAATACCAGTGGAGTATTGCTTAATAACTGTATAATAGCCATAATAACTGCTAATAGCTGTTACTGCCAGCATGTATTTCTGGGGCCAAATTTTTTGGAAAGCATTGACCATTACTACAGCTCTGCCAATCATGATTTTTATTCAGAGCTTTTTTTTCTCCAGCCCTCATTTATTTATTAGCAACAAAAACCTTAACCATGTTTTTTTATCCAAACCTCTCCCATAGCTGCCTGAATGAGCACACTGATATAAAACACAGGCTGGTAAGTGAGCTAAATACATGCATGGATGGACAAGCGCTTTAGACAGGAGCATTCCAATGGAGCACATCTGTATTGAGCTGCCATTATTTTGAAGTATTTACTCCATGTATTTACAACACAGATTGGTTGAAATAGAACCTATTATGCTTTTTATGACCACTCTGAATTTGATTATTTTCACATTTACAGATTTCTTGATTGACCTGTTCATATTAGTGTGATTTATTACCCCCAAGCTCATACTGCATTATTCACTTATATTAAGCACTTTCTTAAAGCCAAAGTTGCAATATAAATAATATTATACACTGATTCATAAATTCTGAAATTAGTTTAATCTATAAAGAACATGAATTAAGTAAGAGGCAAAAGTATAGGAATAGCAACAGCAAACATATATGCCATTATTTATATGATGATAAAATTGCCTATTCTATTATGCCTGTTGTGTGCTTGAAGTAAAAATCTATTCTGTCCTTGTCCAATTCCTATTTTCCCAATTTATGTTAAACCAGTCATGTTGCCTAGAGGAGCAACCTGACTGGTTTAACATAAATTAGGAAAATAAATGCAGACACTTCTAATTGAAATTGGGTAGAGTATACTAACCACTTATCACTGTTTCCTTATCTGTCCCATCTATAGCAACAATTAATAATAATGCTGACATAGTTTTGGGATTAGTTGAGGAGATAAGGATGAGGTTGGGTTGCTGGATGCTGGGTCACTTTTGTTGCTGAATGCAATCAGATCTTCACAGCAATGACCCAAAATCTAGTAGAATACCTTCCCTAGAGACAGCTACTCCAACAAAATCAGGATATGCTTTTTCATCATACCCTTGATTTTGGAAGAAACAATAAATGAGCAGGTGTCCAAATACATTTGTCCATATAGTGTAGGCAATAATACAATAACATGATTAATCCGTTTACTTTAAAAGTTACAAATGGTTTACTAAGCATTTTGGCTTTTTGGCTGCTGTCACATTGACTCGTGGCATAACCAGTAAGCTGATTGCATGTACTGATTTTATTGGCCCCTGGATGACGGGACATTTTTATTCTGTTATACTGATAATGATAGGATTTAATAGGTCACAGGAGTTAACACTTGTAATAATGAAAAGAAAAAAAAACTTCTGTATCTTGATATGCCAATAACCAAAGGTAAACATTACTGTTATAATGAAATGTCAGAAAAAATCTTAGGATATTTTTAGGTTTAATTCAAGTGACATGAATGGGGGAACAAGAGACCTGACTTAAAATCAGTACTAACACTGTGCTGGCAATTCTTAATAATGGACAGTAACTGGATTGTTAATGATTTTTTTTTACTGTCAGCTACGATCAGGGATGAGTGACCTAGCTAGCTAACTGTTTGCATAGCATTTTTCAGTAAAACTAGCATGATTCCTCAAAATTCCATCACAATGACCTGCGGCCAGTCCTAATGAAAAACACAAAGAAGTAGGCAGTGCTAAAAGGCCACTGGTGATTATCTTCTAATGTTTACCCTTCTAGTCTTCTCACTGTCCAGTTATGGCCACCCTGACTTTGGACAGTAAATATTATTTTCAGCTCAACTTCATGTAGTATGTGGGAAATGCCAGTGCTGTGTGTAAAAGCCAGTAGGAGCTGAGGAGGAGTGTTGAGCTGAACTGAACATTGTTTCCTAATTGACAATTATTTGTCATTTGAAAAACTCTAAACTTCAGTAACTGCAAAAACTCCACTCTCTCCGTGAGTCTGTGGTTGTGCAGTTCTATATAGTCATCTCTGGATGTGATAATCACATCCTACATCATTGTCGAGATTGTCTCCTTTACTGCAAAGACATCCTACAGCATAATGCCAACTGCTGAGAAAGTAATTGTTTGCGGCCTCCCATTTGCAGTCAGACAAACAGAGTGGGGTTTAAAGTCACACTCCCTTTGGAAATGCTACTGGTCTGTGTATGAGTATGCGTATGTATGTGTATCAGTACACAAACTGCTAACTGTGAAGAGTGGTGCTCTTATTCTATCCATTCTGAGTGGTTTATAGCAGTATAGTACAATACATTAAATATTCCCATGAAAGTAGACAGGGTTCTCTAGGATGGGGTAGTGGTGGAATGATTTCTCACACAATGTCTGTGTTCATGGGAAACACAGTAAAACAAACAAACAAAAACTTCATTAACAATAGTCATGGAGCTTTAGGTCGGATGTAGTTTAACTTTTTGCTGCTGTTCATTTGTACAATTGTACACTTGTTAATAAACAGTAACATTACAGTAATACATAACTGTAATGATAATGCAATTCTCCATTTACTGCAAATATACAGTACTGTTCAGATACATCTCAGATCCTTGTTCTTTTGTTGAATTTCCAGCCATAGTTGTAATGAAGAAGTAAAAGGTGAAACATAAATACCAGAAAGTGACAGAGTATTTTGAAGAAATATCAGAAGAAAAGCTCTCCTGCATCTTCACAAAATTCAGCTACAGATGCTTGCAAAAGAACATCTAAATGAGCATTTGGAAAGTCCTGTGGACCAGTGAGGTTAAAATATAGCTCTTTGGCCTCAATGAGCAAAGGTTTGGAGAAAAAAAGGCACAGAATTTCATGAAAAAACACCTCTCCAACTCTTATACATTGTGGTGGATCAAACATGATTTGGGGTTTTGTTTCAGACAATGGCAACTAAATTCAACTAAATTCCACCAAACCTTTGCATCCCATGCTTACTTCACCTGAGACATTTTAAGGAGTAAAGTTTCCATGAATCATATTTTACAAACTATTTTAAGAGATATTTCCTCAATATAATAGGTTTATCTTCATCTCTCAATATTGTCAATATTGAAAATCAAATGTCCGTATGTTTATAAAAGGGTCAATTTTTTAATGTTTTTTAATTTTCTTAATTTTTTCACTTGACACTATGTAGTATATTATTATGTCCTGAATATGGATTCTAAGGACAAAATGCACCAGAAAAGCTTTGTTGCGTAAATACTGCTATAAATACTGCGAAACAGTGATTATGAAGTGAGCTCACATGGAAACTTTACATGCATGAAGTAACAGGGTGAGGCAGTTTGAAACATAGCTTCATAAACAGCAACATACAATAATGTGAGAAAGAACTGATAGATTTTAAACAAATCTGCCAGTGATGTACGGTTTAAATCACAGTTAGATTGCAGTGCCTGTGAAGAAGAGCAGTCGGTAACTTGAACGGACTGGACATTAATGTAAATGCAGTGACTATAGGGGAACAGAGCTCCCTACAGTATGTGCTCATTCATCTGTGGTAATGCACTGCCGCTAGTTTAGGCATATTTATTTCAGCTTGGTGCATTTCATGCTTCTTCTTTTTTTGCCAGTGTGTTAAAAAGTATGATGTGCTACCATCAAGTAAGAGCAAGAGGTTGTATAGAAAGTGCTAGAGGGCAAAGGGTAGACAATGGCCCAGACATTAAAGTCCTGAATAAGCCTCAGTCCAAATGACAGATGACACCTTAAAGCCAAGTGGCCTTAGCAACGGTGACGAATGTTTTCTACCCGACACAGCACTACTGTGTGTGTGTTTACATGTGTTTGCCTTCAGCCCTAGACTAACGATGTCTCTAATAATATCATGAGTTTGCACTGCCCATTGCAGGGTTGGCCATGTGGCCAGTTTGGGGCAAGGCTTAGGCCAGCATTGCATGAGACAAGTTGAAAAAACAGACTTCCACAACACAGACCACACACACATGCACACACACAAACTGAGGTGTGACCCTAATGGTAGATGGGCTAAGCTTTAGTCTCTGTTATGCTGCTTTGAAAGTGACATCCGAGCAGTGGCAAGCTGACACAGCCTAGAAAGAACTCCAGTCATGCAGCAGAGGTGAGTGCTGGTGGCCCACACTCTACTCTATAGAGCCTAAAGTGACTCTGAAGAGGCTGCTGAGGACATGTATCATGTTCAGATTTTTTAAGCATGGTCAAAGCTCCTTCACCCAATCTTCATATCTGATAAATGTTCATCTCCCATGTTCATGGACCAAGACAACCATTCAGTTATCCACCATCATCCTATCTCATGCTTTTAACTTGGTCATAGCTGCCTCTTGCAGTGATACATTGGTAAACTCTGTGAAATTGGAGCCAGCCTCAACTTGTTGAGTTAATGATACACACTTACTGTAGAGCCGGATTATCAGTAATACTGCCATACTGCTGTCATTTCAAGAGTTTGCCTTGAAGACACTGATATTATGCCATAGCCAGTTGCATAACCCAACCTATCCCTGATTGAAAATGGGATGCTATTGGATGGTCTATCAACGCTCCACCCCACTGCAAAATGTGCAGGAACTGAGTGAGAATATTCAACCTGCAACCTCAACTTCATATTGACATGTTTGAAATGTTGCGTTGTACCCAGTGCCATACTTGGGGATGTAACCTTTATTGTCCCTCTGAATAGCATCACTATTTGGCACTTCTTTCAGAGTGCAATAATTTGTAATTATAAGGGTATATATATAATTTTATTAGTATTATTACTATTCAAATAAAATGTACTGCAGAATAATAACTGCAGTTATTAAATGAATAAGAAATGTATAAAAGGAGTTGTATTACTACCAACAGCCAACTTTATATTATTATTATTATAATAATAACATTGAAAAAAAGGAAAAAAGTGTTATAATAATTAATTAAAACAATAAAATATGTATGATGATGATGATGATGATGATGATGAATTATTGTAAAATACCAACATGAAGATATGTATATGCTGGTTATGGATAAGTGTGTGTGATATGTATGATCTTGTAAATGTTGCCTAATATCTTGTTAATGAGTGGCAGTGAGGAGCTCGGCACCTCAGATTTTCATGCACCCTCACACTTGTAAATGTAATGTGACAGTAAAAGTGATTTGATTTGATTTGAAAACATTACCTTTGGATGGATTACTTTGACTCACACATGATGGTGTAGCATAGTGACGAGTCATATAGTGTGAAAAGGACATGTTCTACTGATTTCCAGAAATGTCACTACAGTTACACAACTGTACAGTTAAAAAAAGTCCAAGTACATGTAGCAGCATGAAACCAAGCAAATATAGTTGTTAATATCAGTTCTAGTTATTATATTGAGCACCACTACAAATCAAATGTGTGCTCTATGCGTCTTGGTGGGCCTCTGTTATACGTCCATTTAAAATCACTGAGAGCCTCCGTGAAACTCTGCAATCAGTGTAATCACTGCTTAAGGTGACACTGAACGCCACCCCAAAGATTTTGAGCATTGCAACTCGTTGTAAGACCCACCTGAAGTGGCTGCTGAAACACAGATGTCAAAGCTATCAGGGAGATGATGACATGTTACGCCCACCTCCAGCTCCATGGCAACCGCTCTGCCATTCTGTAGCAGCCAGCATTTAAATCCTAATCAGCATATTAATCACTAATTGCTTCCCCTCACATGCAGGCTTGCAGTTCCCCTGGAAGGTGAGCGAGAGTGGAGTTCTTGATTGACACTAAGTTCAGTGGGCTGCTGTAATCACAGCGTAGGCCAGAGGAGCGCTCTCCATATTCTCCTGGTTAGGTTGCTACCGATGTACTAATGGCGAGGAAAGACACATTGTTCTTTCAGCCTTGCTGAAATCAATACACCCACTGAAATCAGACTCAAGTGACTTCTTAGCTCTAACAGCTGCCTCCTTCAGACCAACTTTTAGCCCATGTTCTTGTATCTCCCTGACAGTGTGAAGCACTGTGGCTTAAGGATTATTATTATGATTAGTCACTTCCAAATGAAATGGAAAAGAGGAAGGATTCTCTCTCAGGTGTCCATTTTGTGTACGTCATACGATGATTTGGCATATCAGCCCTCTCACTGTCTATTTTCCTTTTTTAGTCATTTAGACACTTCTCTTTTATTGGTTGTTTGTGATTGTTATGACTTAAACACCACTGATGACTGATCACCTCTAATCCGTGACTGAACAATGAATGTGTGTGTCTATGAACTCACCGAAAGATTTGGGCAACCGTTCATGAGTCACGTATGGTCCTGTTACCCTCCTGTCTCCGCCAATTCCAATCTGTGTCTCATTTGTTATCAGGTCCAGGTGTGTGTAAGTCTGTGCTTCAGTCCTTTGTTTTGTTTTATGATTTATGATCGTGTCGGTTTGTCGGTATGTTTCCATGCAGTTTGTTTGCATCTCTGTTTCCCATGGTTTGTCAGTCTGTTTGTTTTTGTATCCCATTGTTTTCTTAGTTATTAAATCCAAAACCCCTGCACGTACATCTGCCTTCCTTTGTCCATGTCTTTGTCTGCTCAGCGCACACACAATCGTTACAATGTCTATAGTTTTGAAATTGTCTTTTAATAGTCTTTCTGTATGAACATATCAGGATAAACAACCCAGTCTAAATGCTCCAAAATAAATCGATCAGTAAAGAAACACCAAGCATGCGAATTGAGATGAAAATTGCCAAGATGTCTACTAGAGATGAACTAAATTTTATTCAGATTCAGATTCAACATTTGGTCGTATATAAACTATGCTTTTATTTTGGTCAGCTGCATAGCATAGCTTTGTTTTTTATAATTATTCTTAGTTTATGCAGTATAAACAGATATTGTTGTTGCCTGCTTGGTGTCGTTTTTTGTTGATCTATCTGTGTCCTTTTTGTGTACTTACCTGCAGTACTGCTTCCTCTGGTCAATGCTTCTCCCTTCTGTGGTTGGCCTAGTGTTATCTTTAACCCTTTTGCTTTGATTTTCTCTGTAGTCATTATATTTACCTTTGAAAGGCTTTCACTTATGGACTGCCTGTTCATACATTGTTGGGGTATACATATTTCAGGTTCATAGTATAAACAGAACATCAGAGGAAAATACGTGTGTATAATGGAATGTTGCAGTTGCTTTACAAAAATATCAAATGTTTTGTCTGTTTATTTGTGAGCTGTGTAGCTGTATCTGTTTGACAGACTTTATAACAATTGACCAATTGACATTACCACATTCTCTGGAGAAAAATAGAAGATCTGCTTGACTCACACATTATTCTTTATAACTGGATACTTTCAGCAGTGTGTGCCACATGACAAAGAAGTACGTCATAACGTGAGCATTAGCTAATGAAAATGAAGCAAGACTCAGACAACTTTGGTTGCTTTAGGCCTGTACTTTAATAATTGCATAAAATGTGCAAATATGCATTATATTATTTATACATTAAACAATAATTAACAAAAGTTGTTATGGATTGACAGGCCTAGTGGCATATTTTATGATGTGTATCCACTTGACTCATTTGCATCTTGTAGATTCAAAGCACCATTTCAGAGATTCCATTTTTGGTTTTGAAACAGAACCATTATTTTAATAGTTACCATTAAACTACAAGTTCTGTAGAACTCCTTTAAACCCTATGAAAAAAACATGAAGTGCATCAGGTATCACAGGTTGTTACATTACCAGTCAAGAAAACACAAAATGTCATTACTGACTCTATCACTACTGAAACCACCTGAATATAGAGACTAATTAGGTTTACTCTGATACAACACTATCACTGTAATTTACAGTGTCTTCAAAAAGTATTCATACTCCTTGAGCTTTTCCACATTTTTTCACATTACACCAATGTTTTAATAGAATTGTATGTGATAGACCAACACAGAGCAGCAAATAATTGTGAAGTGAAAAGAAAATGATGCATGTTTTTCTAAATGTTTTACAAATATAAATTTTGTGTGGCATGCATTTCTAATTTGCAATTACAGCTGCAATTTTTGTGGTATGTCTACCAGCTTTGCACATCTGGAGGCTGGAATTTCTGCCTATTGTTTGCAAAATAGCTCAAACTCAGTCAGACTGGATGGAGAGCATCTCAGATTCCTACAAATTCTCAATGGGACTTTGGTCTGGACTTTGACTGGGCCTTTCTAACACTTGAATATTCTTAGATGTAAACCATTCCATTGTAGCTCTGGCTGTATGATTAGGGTTGTTGTCCTTCTCAAAGGTGAACGCTTCCCTGTCCCTGCTGAAGAAAAGCGTCCCCACAGCATGATGCGACCACCCTGGTGTGTTCAAGGTGTGGTGTTTTACATTTTGCATTCAGGCCAAAAAGTTCAACTTTGGTCTCATCTGACCAGAACACCTTCTTCCTTCTTCTTTGCTCTGTCCCCTACAGGGCTTGTGGCAAACTGCAAATGGGATTTCTTATAGCTTCAAAAATGGCTTTCTTCTTTTCACTCTTCCATAAAGATCATATTTAATCATGTACACAACTAATAGTTTTCCTATGGACAGATTCTTTCACCTGAGCTGTGGATCTTAGCTGCTTCCTTAATTAGTGCTCTCCTTGCGTGGGCTGTCAGTTTAGGTGGACAGCAATGTCTTTGTAGGTTTGCAGTTGTGGCATATTCTTTCCATTTTAGGATGGTGGATTGCACAGTGTTCTGTGAGATATTCATATATTGGGATTCATATATTTTATAAAATAACCCTGTTTTACACTTCTCTCCAACTTCATCCCTGACCTGTCTTATGTGTTCCATGGTTTTCATGATGCTGTTTGATCACTAATGTTCTCTAACAAACCTCTGAAATCTTGACACTGTAGTTATACTGAAAATAGGCAACACACATGTTGATTCTACTCTACTAATTAGGTGACTTCTAATATTTTTATTTATTAAAATTTTTGAAAACTACATCCTTTCCTTTCGCTTCATAAATACTTGTTACTTTGTGTTGGTTGAGCACTTAAAATCCTAATAATCAAGGGGTGTGAATACTTTTTCAAGGCACTGTATATGCAGTGACCCCATATCCCTGGATTGATTCCTGTTGGGTTTGATATGGCTTTGTCACCTTTCACTTAGCCTTTATTTCCATGCAATTGTATCACCTGGACTGGCCACATAACCCAGGTGGCATCAGTCAGCTTGAGCTTGGTAAAGGATATTTCACTCTGGCAGATCCCATAGCTGCACAAGTGTGTTCCAGATCTGATGCATTAATATTTGAGTGTCTTGTTATCACTCAAAATGCTTTCCCAGCATTATAGGTCACAACATCCAATCAGATAGCACCCTGTGTGGTCAGATAGCATTGGATGGTGAGATCATTAAGGACCCTACATCAACAGTGAACAAACTGAACGATTTCAGTTTGCATTGTGCCATGCCAGTGGTTCCCAAAGTCAGTTCTAGGGATGCCATGGTCTGTGCATGGTTTGTTTTTCTAGAATTGGGCCAAGTGAGAGTACAACATGGCCAATCTTTCCTCAAGAGATATTGATGCCTTGCGTTTATATGGCAAAACAGCACCACCAGTGGACTTTAGTCTTGACATAAGCTCACTTG
This sequence comes from Acestrorhynchus altus, assembly GCA_034509495.1. Classification (NCBI taxonomy): domain Eukaryota; kingdom Metazoa; phylum Chordata; class Actinopteri; order Characiformes; family Acestrorhynchidae; genus Acestrorhynchus; species Acestrorhynchus altus. The sequence goes on along the minus strand of CM067507.1, from coordinate 13,525,795 downwards.
TTTAATAATTGTCTGGTACTGATAATAAATATTTTACTGAGCAAATTTTGCCATTTACTTTTTATGTTTCTTTTTCTGTGTTTAGGGAATGTTTACTCTGACACATTGCTCACGTGAGTGCAATGTTCAGTTCGCTGAAGGTTTCTCATCGTTTTCTCCACTGTTGCTATAGGTAACAGTGCACATATACTGATATAACACACACATGAACTGACCATGACTGACTAGCTAAATAGCAGTTTCTGCTTCACTCTTTCAGAAGATAATATGTAATATGGATCAGCAGATGTAGAAAACTTTAGTAGCCAGTTTCATTCAAAGGTTGTTTTGCAGGGGTTTCATTAAAAATCCTTTGCAAGTGTTGTCTGTAAAAAGGTGGCATTACAGCAATGTCCAACACATCAGCTGTTTTATAATTTAATGTGTAGCTATTACTGTTTTTTGTAGGCTCTGAAATATGTGATCATGTATTGTGTATCATGGAATTATCTTCAAGTACTGTCATATTTTTTGCCAGCACTAGGTTTCTCAACTCTAAGTGCTAAAGGAGGTTTTTAATTAGTTAATGGGTTGAATCAGGTGTATTAGACGAGGGGAGAGCACAAAATGTATGTAGTGTGGGGTCCCCGGGAACAGATTTGGGAACCCCTGCATTAACCTCGTTCTGGACACAACTCATGATAAAGTGCTACTGCTTTTTTATCAGCCATTAGCAAAATTGCACTGGCGACCCTGGAACTCTCACAAAGACTATATTCAAAAACAGCTGAAAATGAAAAGAAGAACAAGGAGGGAAGGACTAGGAGAAACCACATCTCCGAGCATCAGCAGACAGGCTATTTCTTTAGCCAATAAACAAGGCTAACAATAACACAATCTACTTATTTCCATATGCACAGAAAAAATGCAGTAACAATATATAAGTACAAGAGTTTTGCATCTCAATCTATTTATTTTCTTTTATCTTATCTAAAAAAGCAAAGCCATGTCTAGTACAGCACACACAACCACACTTATATGGTAGACTGCTGACCTGACAGTTTTTCAGGAAATGATTATCAACATCCTGGGCAAGGAAGGTGAGCCACAGAAGGTCATTGCTGGGTGTTGTCAGAGTGTTGTATCAATGCATATTAATGAAGAGTTGTCTGGAAGGGAAAAAAGGTGGTGGGGAAAGGTGCATAAAATACTGCAGCCTTGAGAAAATTGATAAGAAAGAAGTCAACTAAAGAACTTGGGAGTGCTTCACAAGGCGTGGGCTGAGACTGGTATCAGTGGATCAAGCACACATGCACAAACATCTCCATGAAAGGAGTGACCACTGCAGCATTCCTAATATCTAAAGCACAGACAATGTCAGAAGTCTTACCTGGGCTGAGGAGTAAAAGAGCTTTCAGATGAACTTTGCATTTCATTTGGAAATCAAGAGTCCTATAATCTCAACTCAAGCACCAAGACTCTGGAGTAAGAATGGAGAGGCACAGAATCCAAGATGTCAAAAGTACTATTAAGAGTCCATGCAGAGATTTTAGGGCACTTCATGCTTCTATCTGCTGACAAGCTTTATGGAGATGCCAATTTCCTTTTCCAGTAAGAGTCAGCCTGCCCACAGTACCATAATGGTACTTCTTTTATGGCTTCAGAATCAGAAATACTTTATTAATCCCAGAAGTGTGTGTGTGTGTGTGTGTGTGTGTGTGTGTGTGTGTGTGTGTGTGTGTGTTTACTTATGATAAAGGCAGTGGCTATGTAAAACATCTTGTGTAAAGCACTTCAAAATATTGCACCTCTGAGTTATTGCACAAATAAATTCCACAGATGAAACATAGTGGTTCATAGTGGCCACCCATTAAGGGAGCAGTTATAGTGTTTGATGGCCACAGGTAGGGATGAGTCTTGCACTGAATGTGCTCCTGTGCCTCATCATCGATTAGTAGAGTGAATGGGAGTCATTGTTCATGATGATACTGCCATCAGAGAATCCAGCTCAACTCCCACAATGGGGAGATGCGGCTTGTTTCCCTTCCTCTCCATAAGCCTCCATCGTCTCATCCTTGCTTCTCCCATGTGCTGTTTAATTTTTCTGCTGCATCCCCTGTGCTTCTGTCTCTGAAGCTCCTCAGGAATGTTGTGCTGATCGCCTTGCAAGCTGGCTTCAGTGCAATAAGCTGATCCTGGGTGCAAACAAAGTGGCCATGTTGCTGTGCAATGGTGGACTGGGAGAGTGAAAGAAGAACTTTCACAGCTAACAAACAGACCAAAATTCTCTACTTGCATGTATCAAAAGATCACAACTTCACTAAGTTGCCTTGTCAAACTAAATTAACCATTATAAAGGTAAATAAAAGGTAAAAGAAAAAGAAAAAAAAACAAAAAAAACCCAAATGGGAGTGCTGTAACAGGATGCATGCATCTGATATGAGAAATGATTTGTGCTGATATGCACTTATGAAATATTCTAATAATTTGAGAAACTCGATTTCTGATTTTCATCATCTATGAGCAATACTGATCAAATGTGAAACAAAAAAGGCTTGGAATGTCACTTACAAGTAATGAATGTAATGAATAACAGTTTTTCAAATTATTAGGGATATTTTAAAACTAAAATAATACAAAAAAAGAATAAAAAAATATAGACATAGACAAGCAGTAATAAATAAATGGGTAGCTTAGTATTGTTAACATTCGCTCATTATATTGTATAATAGAAAAAAACTTTTGATGATTAATGTCTGGCTGCTGGTTCTAATAAGTTTATTTGCTCATGTATTTCCATCTAACTTGCTTGTTTGAAGTTAATTGACAAACCTGACTTAATTTGTATTAATGTAAAGTAAAGTAAATCCATCAGACAGGATTAAATGTCCAGTCACTGATGATATTGTTCATGCTGGTCACAGTACCTGAGGAACTGAGGAATTGAATAATGGACAGTCCTCAAACAGACATGTTCTAGATTAAAGTTAGAATCCAATCCATATAGGAATTAAGACCTCAACAATAAAGTCTCAGTCTTTTGTGATGGCATCACTGATCCTTTCTTAAACATAACTCTGATTAAATAATCCATTTGCTGAGGCTTCACAGACTCAAATGACAGCCTGAGTAAGAGAGGAAATGACTCGACAGCTGTGTGACCATGGACTCCTCTGTGTACATTAAATGGTATTAGATGATTTGTTGGAGAGTTTCCATCACTCTCAACAGCCATAACAACAATCAGCAAGGCCAATTTTACTTCCCAGAGCTGCTGTCACATTTCCACTGTGAGATCCCCAGGGCAGCGTGAGGTTGCATACACATGCAAACAGTACACCAAGTTATACATGACCCCAAGGATACATACACCATATGTCAGGGATGCAGCATCTTCATCAACTAAATAACTGGGCAGAGAGCCAGTAGAGCACCAATGACATTCAACAAGATATACACTCCATGTGTTAATTGTATCAATTGGGTGTTCATTCAAAAGGCCACAGCAATATGTGCTGATTGCTCTTAGATGGCTTTTTAAATGAGATTCATCTGAACCATCTGAAAGATTGTTTGCAGCACTGGTCTGTAGAATTTTTTCCATGGACACATACGAGTCTGTTTTTGGGCTAGGGCCAACATGCACACTGCTTGCTGGTAATACTCTCAGTCCATGTATGAAGAATATATTGGTAATTTCCCAGTGGAATAGGGAGCTTGTAGGCAGAAGAAGCAGTAGAAGGAACAGCAAAGGCTGATGATGGTGCTCACAAACATGAAGCGTGGCTAAACAGAAAGTCATTTAAAATCTCATTGTAATTAAAGGAATCAGTAATATCCTTCACTGTGTAATAAAGTGAATAATTGTTTGCAGAATCTGCTTGGCATTTTGTTCAGAATGTCCTTTTGACCTTTGTACCATAAACTGTAGTCTTTGAAACAATGTCAAAATATCAGCCAAGCAGTCCAATTGTGAGATGTTCAGAACAATTGCTGATGTATCAGAAAAATAATGACAGTGACAGCTGTACTGTGGTTGGTATAGTGCAATGGATAACAGACTCTACAGTTACCACTCTATACAAATAAGAGTCATTTGACAAGACTCTTAACACTATGCTAATGCCATAAATGTAATGCAGTAATAAAAATATTAGATAGTAAAACAAGTAGCATTTGGACCCTCAGTGTTTGGAGCATTGATACAAGTGGTAGCAGGAGAGATTGCCAATTGTGAAAGAGCAGACAGTATAAAACTTTCAGTCTACAGTCTGTGAAGAGATTGTGTAAAGAGATCAAGGAGGTTGTGGAAAATCAAAGGTCAGGAAGCACTGTTTCAGAACATTCAGTGGAGTGAAGTGTCTCCTTAAAATCTGGCATTGGGATGTTTTTTGTAGTTAGCACCAAGGAAAGCAGTCATGGAGCCTGGTATGAGCCTCCCTCACCCATGGTTTTGAGTTTGCATGAGGCTGGGTGTACGTATGGCTTTGGGGTGTAGCAGGATGTGCACCTATGGCTTGACCAAGTTACAGAGGTAGGTAGAGAGGCTGTTGAGGTAGGTGTAATGGTTTTTAATGGACAGCATGTGCACAAACGGAGAGTTGAGTGTAGCTAAAATAGTTTGATAAAAATGAAACCAAAAACGAGTGAGAAGAAGGATGGTACAGTTTGTACATATCCTGAGGGACTTTGCCGACAAACCGGAGAAGAGGGAATTGACTGGAGAACATAGTCTGGAGGTACTGAACACATATACAAATCATATTATATATTGTTGTTCTTTGATATTCTTTATTTTAGCTGATATTGTAGTTTGACACAGTGTTGTAAATGAAAAGAGTTGTACATTCTAATTGTTTTAAACATGTTTTCTCTTTGGTTTGTAATTGCTACTTCACTCATGTTTGACATTTCTCAAATAATTGTCTTAGGCTTCATTTCATTAGAAGATTTCTGAGGTCATTCACGATACTGTTCCACTGGTGGTGACATTTTTGCTCAGGCTCTGCAACTTCTCAGCATCAAGTGCAGAGATAAGACTACCCTTCTCTCTCTGAACCTCCACAGTCTGTGAGCACAGCCACCAGACAGTAATGACAGCAAACGCCAGTGCACAGGCACGCAAAGTCCACGGCCTCGTATGGACTGGGACGTGACGGACACTGCATTTTAGACAAATCAGTTTAAATTGAAGTGCTCTGTGTTCTGACCACAGCAGTGCTCAGCATCAGTGCAACATTAAATGGAGTTTAATTAATTTTCAGTTCCTTTTAATTGCCATGAATTTAATCAGAATGGATAGCTACTAAACCTATTATGATTACTTTCACACCCATTAAAGTTCAGTTACTTTGTAATTAAATTAGGGATACACCAATATTAGGATACATAACCATCATATCATAACATTACAAAATACATATAAGTACATCACAAAATATTGATCTAAAAATACTGAAATAAACATAATACTTAATAATCACATTAAACTATTTAATATGCAATGTCATTAATTTACCATATTCAATAAAACATTGTGAAATTAAATCAGATAAGTCATAATTTTGATCTACTGTACAACAAAAGAGGTGAACACAGACAATCCCCTTATAAATGGGTTGCGTTATTGTTAATTAAATCTTAGAAAAGACTGAGGCATATTTAAACATATTTATTCTTTACATATTTAAAGGTTCTTCATATATTGACATATGCAGTCATTTTTGAACGTTTGACATTATTTTGAATCTTGGTAGAGAGGGATGTGTATCTGCTTAAACTTACATGGTGCAAAAAAATGTATTGTCATAAGAAATAGTAAAAAAAACTCATTTTCCTATTTAAATATATGTGGAAATGCATGAAATATGTAGGAGGGTTTTCTATATTGTGGAAATAGCTTGTTCTCTCTATGTCTTAATTATGTCACCAAAATTTGGTTGGGATGAAAACACCAATATAAATGGCAGTGGACAATTAGGAATTTTCATAGTCAGCTTTTATAGCTAGGTAGCACTGAATATAAGATATAATACATGATGAAAAATAGAATGTGAAAAATTAGGAAACATATTATTTAAACATATTAAATTTAATCTTCATTTCTTCTTTATACAAGTTATCTTCATGCCAGAGCTCTGTCTAATGCCCCCTGCATGGTGTGTATGTGAGACCGATATAAATATCGACATATCACCCACCCCTAATTATCTATTAACTATTAATAATCTGACTGTAAAAGTATAATAGCCAAATACAACTACAAATACAACTAAAATACAATAGTTCAGTCTTACCTGTGAAAGGTAATTGCCTGAGATCTGGTTTGGACTGTACAGCATTTTTTACATTCCGACTACACACTCAAATCCAAAATCTATTTTACAGTACAATCTAATAACAATTATGAGAAGTTGCCTGAATCATAATGATCCATTAGTCAGTACAGTGCAACATGCCAAAGTATATAACGGTACAGGATCCAGCTTTGTAGAAACAACTTCCCCTTACAGATGTCTGAACTGTGAGGCTGAGGGAGAATTTAAATGTGATGTCCAAGCAGGGCATAACATGGCCTATATATTACACTTTTGCCTTCGGAAATGCTGGTGGCGCTCATTTATGTCACCCAGCACCCACCTTCCTCCCCCTCTGACCTTCCGCTTCTTCCTTGCTCATCAGAGCCATGCTGTACCCTGCCACATCAGCCAACGTGGCTGGAGATGTGCTTTTGTTTTGTTGTGCGGTGACTCTTTTGTGAGAAGCAAAAAAATGAAGAGAAAGGCCATATGTGCCGCTCTCTGCCCTGAAACGGTCTGGCCGATTAGAACACAGACCCGTGCTCTCAGTGACAAGCTGCTCCGCTTCATCCACATCAGCAGACACTAAGAGAGAGAGAGAGAGAGAGAGAGAGAGAGAGAGTCAGAGAGTCAGAGAGAGAGAGAGAGAGAGAGAGAGAGAGAGAGAGAGAGACTGAAATAATGAAAGAATTACATTAAAATAAAATAGAGGAGAGAAAAAGTGACAGATGAGGGATGGAGGAGGAGAAACAAAAGAAAGAGCAATGAAATGGTGAATAGAGAGACAGAGAGTGGGAGATATAAAGATGGAAGAGAGATAGTGGTGGAAAGAAAGAAAAAGGCAGAGGAGCCAGAGAGAGAGAGAGAGAGAGAGAAAGAGAGAGATAGAAAATAAACTGTCCCGAGTTGACCCTGCAGCCATCACCCAGACCAAACACACCGTTCTCCATCTTTTGTTCCTTCCATCTGAGATGCCTTTTCTCCAGTGCTCAGGGAGGAAGACACTACAGAGGCTTTTTCTTGACATATCCGTTTAACATGTTCACTGCTTCTGGTGACCCATATGCTGTGGGCTCCTCAACATGCAGCACTGATTGTGGAGAGATAACATATGCCTAGATTTATGCTACATTGGAAACAGCAGGCTTATGTAAGAGGAGGATTAATGAGAAATGAAACCATATGTAGTTCACTTATGAAGGAAACTGCTGCTGTATAAACCATACCTTTTCAAGCAACAATGGCTGGAGTTTGACAGAGTGTTGCATTTGATGCTGCCTGATCCTGTAAACAATTAGATTACATCTGCATTTTATCACTGTTATGCAAAAACCTTTAGAGGAGAAGGAAGAGAGTTTAAGAGTCTTTGAAAAATATTTTATTTCAATTCATATTGAAGAAAGATACAGATACAAGGTTTTGTTCCAAAAGTGAAATTTAAAAAAGGATTCTTCACAATGCCAATATTACAGACGGCAAATTATGTCTTATATAACCTTTGCTGGTAGCTGTTTGGCCTTTGATAGTCAATGTGGATGACAATTTGGACGTTCATTTGGCTGATTGAAAATGGTAGAGTATATTTTCATTCAGATGTTGGATGGTTTAGCAGTTCTACTAGAATGAATTACTGCCATAGCCCTGTTATTACCATGCTGGCTACAGTCCATGCCCAGATTTGCTAGTGTGGCATTAGCATGGTGGCCACCAGCCTCCTCCAAAATCACTATAATCAAAAGCCTTCTCCAACAATGCTCCTATGATGTTACTGCATTGGCTACAGCCCTTATCCAACATTGCTAGCAAAGCATTAGCATGCTGTCTACAGGCCTCATTAGTACTGCTTTTAAATTGTGCAAATTTGCTTGATGTTACGTGTACCACTTTTATTTCTACCATGATCTCAAGCAGATTGAACATATTTTTTATTAGATATTTGGATTTTGTCTGGAGTTGAACTACTTTTTCATTTTTGCCAATTTAAACTTGCATTTTTGCATTTCAATATGTAAACCTTTACATTTTGTAACCTGTTTACATTTTCTTGTGATGAATCATGCACATTATGATTGTTTGAGGGAAAATGAATCATTTAGATTACAGATTACCTCCTGCAGAAACAAGATGGTAAAATGTGACAGTAAAAATAGAAATTCAAGCTGTGTTGTTTGCTGTGTTATTGTGCATCTTAAGAACATAACCACATTACATGTTAAGAAAAGGATGCTCTGATGTAAGTTTAATGTTTTATGTTGTTTAGGGCAGAAACAGCAGCTAGTGGGTGTGCAGTAGGAGATATTGAGGAGGAGACACTGGTATTTTTAAAACAGTTTTGTAAACTGTACTATTATTAACTGTGAAAATAGAGCATAGAGTATGAGAAAAGATTAAGGTTTGTGAACCTGTTACAGTCCCTAAAACTAGATAAAATCTTTGAAGTACTTAAAAGTACTTAAAAATAGGCTGCTCCAATTTTTTTCATAATTTGTGATGTAAGAATTAAGAGGATTTAAATATTTGTATGAATTTGTATGAGTATGTTTTGATCAAAAAATTACTTCTGCAAACAATAATAATAATAATAATAATAATAATAATAATAATAATAATAATGTTTTTTGCTTCTAAGGACTAAAAAACACTTTATACCTCATAAATCCTGTTGGAAATTGATCACCCAAAGTGTTTGAAAGTTATAATGATTTGACAAGTATATTTATAATAATATGTTTTTCAGAATTGTAACATAAATTAAAACAGAATGTGTTGATTTGCAAATCCTTTCCAACCTATATTCAATTGAATACACTACAAAGACAAGATATTTAATATTCAAATGGAAAAATTCATTGCTTTTTTTTCTCAAATATTCCCAAAAATACATCTTGAATTTGATGCCTGCAACACACTCCAAAAAAGGTTGGGACAGGGGCAACAAACGATTGGGAAAAGTTAAAAGTTGAGGAATGCTCAATAACACCTGTATGGAACATTCCACAGGTGAACATGTTAACTGGAAACAGGTGAGTGTCATTATTGGGTATAAAGGGCACATCCCAAAGGCTCAGTTATTCATAAGCAAGGATGGGGTGAGGTTCACCACTTTGTGAACAACTGCATGAGCAAATAGTCCAACAGTTTAAGAACAACATCTCTCAACGTGCAATTGCATGGAATTTAGGGATTTCATCATTTACAGTCCATAATATCATCAAAAGAATCAGAGAATCTGGACAAATCTCTGCAAGTAAGCGGCAAGACCAAAAACCAACATTGAATGCCTGTCACCTTCGATCTCTCAGACGGCACTGCATTAAAAACTGACATCATTCTGTAACAGATATTACCACATGGGCTCCATCTACAAGTGCAAGTTAAAATCATATATCAGCCATATATCAACAACACCCAGAAATGCTGCCGGCTTCTCTAGGCCCGAGCTCATGTGAGATGGACTGATTCAAAGTGGAAAAGTGTCCTCATTTCAAATTATTTCTGGAACTCATGGACATATTGTCCTCTGGGCCACAGGAAAGGAACTGTCCAGATTGTTATCAGTGCAAAGTTTAAAATCCAGCATCTCTGATGGTATGGGGGTGTGTTAGTGCCCATGGCATTGGTAACTTGAACATCTGTGAAGGCGCTATTAATTCTGAAAGGTATATACAGGATTTTGGAGAAACATATGCCATCCAAGTACCATCTTTCTCTGGGATATCCCTTCTTATTACTGACTTTGTAGTAAAAGAGTGTGGGTACTAGACTGGCCTGCCTGCAGTTCAGACCTGTCTCACAATGAAAATGTGTTGCACACATATGTATGAAGCACAAAATACAACAACAGATACCCCGGACTGTTGAGCAACTGAAGTTGTACATGAAGCAAGAAAGAATTGGAAGAATTCCACTTACAAAGTTTCAACAATTAGTGTCCTCACTTCCCAAATGTTTATTGAGTGTAGTTAAAAGGAAAAGTGATGTAATTCAGTGGTAAACATGCCCCAGTCCCAACTTTTGTGGAATGTGTTGCAGACATGAAATTCTAAATGAGTGAATATTTGCAAAAAACAATAAAGTTTATCCATTTGAACAGTAAATATCTTGTCTTTGTGGTGTATTCAATTGAATATAGGTTGAAAAGGATTTGCTGTTTGTATTTATGTTTAACACAATGTCCCAAGTTCATTGGAATTGGGATCGTACATAACAGTAGTTAAAAAAAAACAAAAAAAACAACAAATCAAAACTGGATGACCTTTATCATTTTTTGTCTTTTTATGTATGTATCAGTGTTGTCCTTTCTCAGGAAATATATTCTGAAATTTGAATACTGTGTGAGCAAAGAAACAGAACAGGCACTCCCTTCACATTTTCCTCTTTGTCTGGGTCAGTGAAATAATCAGCCATACCCCCTCTCACAGGTCAGTCATAGTCTGCATGCAGGTTCAGCATGTACCTGTGGACAGAGCAGTAAACAAGCACTAGGCACTAGGCTTTTATTGCATTTTAACTGGGATTTAATTTGCCTGGAAATCAGTGAAATGTAGCTGTTTTCCTAGCTGGATTATTCACCCATAATTCCATCATGGATATGTCTTGTAGTTAGTTATGATATGTGTACCATGTCTGCAGGTTAATCTGATCCTGAGATATGATGCCAAGAATACAGCATGTTTTGGTTTTAAGAATTTCTTGCAAAAGTGTCATTCTGTGAGATTCTGTGAGTCAAAGACTGTGAGTTTATTAGAATGGGTATTTGAAGTCACACTTCTGTCCTTTAAGGAATGTTTAAAGAATACAAAATTCATTCTTAAAATTTGGTCTTCACTACACAGATTTATGGAACTATGGCATGCTTCCAACAAAAGAGATTCCCAAGGACCTCACAAAAATAGTTTTCAGAGCTCACCAGAAAAAAGGTTGCAAAGCCATTGCTACAGATGCCCCCCACAAAACCACTGTTAGGCAGATGATATTAAACTGAGGAAATTCAGCATGACTGTTACTCTTTTATTTGTGTTAGGATGTGATCTGCAACACTATGGTTGCAGTAATATTCATGAGTGAGGCTAACATGAAAGGAAAGAGTTCATTACAAGCCCTTTCACTGTTAATAGGTAATGACTAATTAATCAGTCATTAATCACAATTAACCTTACTTTTATTTCATCTTAAAACTGAAACTTTTAGTAATTGATGTTTAATATCAACAAAATGAAATTATATTTGAATCATTAATTGCATTGTTTTTAATCATGAAGTATTTTGTTACAACAGGTGTCAGTGTTTCCAATGAAACCATATTATGATTCATAATTAATCACAAGTGTCACGTTTGGTGGGAGAGCAGGAGGTGGATGTAAAAACAGGATTTAGGTTTAATGTACACAAGAGCCAAAATACAAAGTAAACAAAGAGGGAAATAACAAACCAAATATAAGCATGAATAGACAGGCTAGAAATGAAGTAAATTAAAAGACTTGGACAAAACTGAACTAACCAAACAGACCAGGATAGGTTCTTTTATGAACACACATGCACACATGCACAATGACGGACAAAGAGCCACTAAAACAAAGGGCTACTTATAAATAGACATAAACTAGAAACACCTGGTGAAGATAGTGAGAGGGCAGGGCTTCAAAGGAGGTACAGGAGGAAGACACTGATGACAGGACGGAGACAAGACAGTTCCAAACCAAGACCAAACAAGGAGAGACAAGGAGCTGAAAGTCAGTACGTTAAAATGCTTGTACTTTTGGGAGAGAAACAAATGTATAGTGTGGTATGCATGACAAACTGACTAATGACAAACTTTTTTTCTAATATCAGTGTAAAATCTCCATTTTTTTTTTTTATTATTTAAAATCAACAGGCAATAAAATATACAGGCAGAGCCTAAGCATAAAACACAGCAAAGCTCAGACAGAAGCATAAATGGAGAAGTTTAACACTGCAGCAATATTTCAAGATTTTAACAAATAGATGAATTAAGTGAGGTAGAATGCATTACTTACTGAACTTGCTGTGTGTGGGGTGTGTGTGTGTGTGTGTGTGTGTGTGTGTGTGTGTGTGTGTGTGTGTGTGTGTGTGTGTGTGTGTGTGTGAGATAGAATCAATATTTTTGCTTAAATAAAATATAATCTACCTTCTAAACTGTTCAGCCATGTTGGCCCCCATAAGCAACATTGCTATTAAAACTCTGTAAAGAGTGAATAATGGGAGGAGGTTTGGGAGAAGTTGTAGTTCTGTACTGCTATATACTGTAAAATGCAGGGCCACATATCCTGCTGCTGTCACAATGTTAGTAACCGTTGTCCACAGGTGAGGTAGTTCATTGTATCAAGCCTTTTTTGATGACTCTAAGCTTAACAAACATTAGTAAAAAGGGAATCTTACCTTTCTGAAAATTGACCTCATGTATAATATTTAATGATTAACAGAAAATGAATAAAGGAATCAAAAAAGTCATATTAACTTTGTCAGATGACATTAACCCATGACTGCCATCTGACATTATATGTCACCATATTTGCGCAATGAAAGGGAAACATGTTGGATCTCTTTCAGTTAAACAGTAATTTTACTGTTAAAATTTGACTGTTACACAGACACAGGTTTTAACGCTTCCTTATCATTAGATAACATCTCGCTTGTTATATTGCATTGAGGTAGTGGATAGTTCGACAACCCTGCAACAAGATGTGTGTTTCTGTTGTAAATAGTCTCGACAACCTGTGCAGATTTGGAGCTCCTGTTTTCATCTACACTGAGGTGTTAACAAGCAGTTAAGTGTGCCAGTGTCTGTATTATGTGCTCTCTTACATAAGACACTTCTTTGAATGTCTTTCTACATAAAGCCTGAAACTGTACTCACCAATATGTTGTTTGTTTGTTCTACCTGTTTAACATAATGATTAATCAATATTCAAGTTGGTTTCATTCACATAAGAGCAGAGTTTGAGGATGAATTTGAATACTCATCGGTCAACAACTCTAATAAAACCAGGTATTCTGCATGATATGGTCAGCCAGGCTTAAGTGGGGGGGGGGGTCTGAAAGCCAAAGTATTTTTTTCCACTCAAAGGAAATCCGGCAGTCAAAAATGCTGCTGCAAGGCCAGGAAAACAATTCGCCCATGTTTGGGTTTTTTGTTCAGTCCAGCGGGGCTTTCAAACTGTGAAAGGCTGAAATGGTACGGAAATAAAGTGGGATTATGCTCTCTGCTCAGGCCAAAGAAAGGTTCTGGCTTCAGTGCGGACTCATTTCACCTACAGTGTGTGCCACAGAATTGGAACTTGTTTTAAAGGTGTAAAATAAGACAGGCGTGACTGCCTTTTCTTTTTATTGAGATTAAGAAATTGTTATTTAAAGTATGATATAAAGTATCTTTTTATTATTATTATTATTATTATTATTATTATTATTATTATTATATTTTTTGGAGCTTTAAAATTCCAGCTTTATATGTAAATGTATTTTACATTGAGTGAATACTTAATGATGAACTAACCAATTAACCAATAGAAATGAACCAAACTGACATAGAGCAACTTAACTTTTTGCTTGTTTAAGACACGACATGTTGTGATTGATTATTTCCATTATAGAATTTGGCTTTAGGCAAACACTGTCATTGAGTTAAAATGAGTTAATGAATGAGTTAAATTTTGAGTAAAAATTTGTTTCTCTTTAAAGGGTGTCGTTTAGCTTCTTCAGTATAATCTCTAGTGTTTTGTATGTTAATTCTATTGTAATCTAATTGCTTAGAGGATCTTTGTCTTTTCCAGATACCTCTCACCTTTTAAGAAAATAAAAAACACCACTCATCCAATTATTCTGATGAAAGACGTAACTGATTTAGAAGAACAGTGTCTGCAAACAGACTTTCTTGAGTCTCTCTGACATGCATACACACAGATAGCATGTTTGTTGCATTTACAAAGAGCACCCCAGTCTACATTGTTGCGCTACGATCACTTCTTCTCACTTTTCACTTCACTGAGCTGTTGTAATTTAGTTTTGTACCACATGGAGTCTGAGGTAAAACTAAGGCCATGCTAAGGTGATAGACTCATATAAGCTTTAAATCTAGCAAAATACACTTATCATAAAAAAGCAGATTTGTTCACACAAGCATAACTAGCCATCTTGTAACATTTTGGGGATGTGAAATTATTCGTGTTCAGATCAGTCACTGCTGGTTATAATTGTTTTCTATATTCCTTCCCTGAGTACAACAGGAGCATATGGCCAAATTGGATGGCACCATTTATTTGCTTGGATTATTTGTAACCTATGTCTTGGTGATTTGATCTGTGTGGTCTAGTACCAGTACAGTACAAAGGTTTTGTTCCATGTCACAGTTGTATAAAATTGGGATGGAATAATAATAATAACAATAATAATTACAGTTATGACATAAAGACAAAACTTTGGAAAACATAAACATGATGAGAAAAGAAAATAAAGTAGTATTTTAATGAACAATTACAAAACAACAAATATGTTTTTAAAATGGATTTAAAAGTATTTTCCAAGTTTACATTTGAAATATTATCACATTATTTGAGACTGTTATACAACAACTGAGAATGTAATTTTTCTTTTGTCTTGACTGTGTTTTTGCTCTGTCTTTCCCAGTTATAAAGTAAACATTAAGACAGGAGGCTCAGGATGAAAAGATGGCAGCCATGCTGTTTCCACCGGGTCCCGACAGCTTGCACCGGTTCACTCGTGAATCTCTGGCTGGCATTGAGCAGCGGATCACCGAAGAGCAGGCCCGGAATGCCAGGGAATACCAGGAGGACCTGGGTGACGTGGAGCTGCCCAAGCCCCGAGCTGACCTGGAGGCAGGCAAGCAGCTTCCCCGCATTTTCGGAGACATTCCATCAGAACTGGTGGGGGTGCCACTGGAGGATATTGACCCATTCTACTTCCAAAACCAGAGGGTGGGTGGTGTTTTCCATTTCCTTAAAAGCATGATCTACATCACAGGTTTCTTATTAAATTAAACATGCATAATATATAGATACTTTTTGTTTTTAAATCACTCACAATTATTTTTCAGAGATACCAGTGCTTCCCAGAAAGTAAGACCATTGTGGAAAAAATACAAAAAGTTACATTATATCTATATATTCATATCTGTATGTTATAGATTCAGATTTTATATAGAAATTTCATACTTTTTTACTGTTGATCAGGATATCTTATAGCCATTGTATATTATATTATATAAAACAAATGGAAAAAATATATATAATAAATATAAATATAAAACAAATTTGAAAAGCTTGAAATATATCACTTTAAATGAATATAAAATATATGGCTGTTAAAATTTTTATCAAATTATGAACAAAACAATTTCACAATATTGATTTTTTTCTAGATGCACTAGTAGATGTTTATATGACCTTCAACTGCAATAAAGGACTGATAGGTAAAATACGTCTATAGAACATTTCTATTATTAGAAATTTCTATAGCATGTATGTAGCAAATGTAAATAATTATAAATAATAAAATTAAATGTATTATTAAAATTATAAATATTATAAAATTAGCTTTTAAAGTAAATTATTTTGCAAGGCACAGATTTTGTACTTTGTGTTGAGTATATACTCTTACTGAGCACTTTTTATTAGGAACACATTTGCTGTCTAAACAGCTTTCTGATATGACTGCACAACATGTTGGAAACCTTCCTTTGAGATTCTGTCTTCTGTTCTACCACATCAAAAATATGTTTTGTTAGATTAAGAATTGGTGATTGGGAAGGCCACTGGAGAACTCATTGTCATATTGTCATTTTCATGCCACTAAAAGATGAGCAAATTGTGGCCAGATTGAGGTTGTACTAGTGCATCTAAAAAAATAAAATAAATAAATAAATAAATATATTTCAATATATATTTTTATATATATATTTTGACCCCATAAATTATATATTTTATATATTTTGTTTATATATATATATATATAGAAACTGGATTTCTGATTTTATAACTTTGCTAAAATGGATGATCAGCAATACAAAAAAGAATGAAATGTCCTTCTGTGCAATGAATATAAATGGTAATAAATATGACAGGTTTTTTTTTTTTAACAAGGCTCTTCTCTCTGTAGATCTACTGGATTTTTTTTCTTTACTGTGCGGAAAAAATCCAGGAGATCAGCCATTCTAGTAATACTCAAACCAGTCTGCCTGGTACCCACAATCACGTCACACTCAAAATTATCCCCCGTTCTGGTGGTTGATGTGAACATTATGTGAATTTGCTAGCCTGTATCTGCATGATTTTATGCATTGCACTGCTGTCACAAAATTAGCTAATTAGATAATTGCATGAACGAGTAGGTGTACTAAACTAAGGTTCCTAATAAAGTGCTCAGTGAGTGTAGACAGATAGGTACACAGCTGTGCCATTGAAGCTTGCACAAAGAACGTGCATGTGCCTGTTTTCAGCATTAATTTGTTTTTCCAAAGAACTTTAATGGAAGCACAAAATGTTTTGGACCAATTGACCCAGTAGCAATTAAAAAACAAACATCCCACAACAAATATGAATTTTATTTAGTGGAAGGTAACTGTCAGCCCACACTCTGAAATTGTCCAGCATTAAGAGGTGTAGTTGAATTATTTGAGCTGATTCAGAGAAGACTGGAAAATAGGAAATAACTGGTGAAAAGGATGAGTCACTGAGCTGATGATGGGCACTAATGCTACCACTGCTGTGCTTGCTGGTGTCTCATACACACTTCCTCTCAGGCCAACCTCACAAATCTCCATTTTCATGGATTTCAGCTCATTTTTTGCTGTGGGGATAACTTTTCTCAGTGTATTTATTGTATGTTTGGAAAATTTGCAGCATTTACAGTCTTTAAAGATAAAGTTGCAGACCACTGAATACGCCCTGAAGCAAAATCCTGTACACAGAAAATCTCTCATTCTCAATTATAGTTCATATGTGAAATATTTAGATTTTTTTAGATCTTAATGGCATTGTCAGAAGGTGTGGTGCTTATGTTATGAGTGTAGTGGTTGTTGAATGTGTCAGTGACTTTACCCATAATAGACCTCTTCATGGTGTTATCAACAGACGCTTTTTCCCACGTGTCCTGCACGCGTGAAGTCCACACTCTGACACAAGTCACATTTGTCAGTTTAATAAGTGTTGTTGTTGACACTGACAAGGCCACGCTATGGAGGATTAAATCAGTTATCTGAGACCGAGCCCAGGAGAAAGGTTAGCTATAGCAGATAAAAGGCAGCTTGGTTCTTTATTTGTTCTGGTGTTTCATCCACCAGGACAGTTAAGGTGGGCAGTGTTTAAAAAACAAAACATGAAATCAGAATATTGAAAATATTTCATTAAACACAATAAAGTTGTGTGAAAAAGTTTTTGCCTTTGCCTTTAACATGTTTAGGCATATTGTTGCTGCTCAGTGAAAGCATGTATTTCCAAAATGTTAACTTCACAGAACAAGGGAAACATTTTCTTAATTTTGAATTGTAAGTTATTTCTTAGAACCCAAGATTTCATTTATTTCCAAATGAAAAGTGCCAAAAGAGCCTTCCAGTGCATGTCCACATGTAAATGCACAACCTGCATGTAGACTCCAACTAATCAGTCAGACCCAGATATTGGGTTATAGAGAGAAATGAGAAGAGAGGGGCTGTTTGCTCTCCTTTTTTGCTCACACAGTTCAAATATAATAAGGGGCAATCAGGTTGTTTTTACCTGAACCTCTGTCAAGTATTTTTGTGTATATCATTAAAAATTGTGTATGCACAAATTTTGTGTATTATTGTGAATATCCTTGTCAAGCTAATCATTGCAAAATTGCATTTTCAGAAACAAATGCCCCCAAACAAAACAAAATAAAACAAATAAAACATACAAAGAAATGTAGGTATATTTTAGATCAAAACATACAAATACATAATATTCACATCTCAATTTAAGATTTGAGTAGTCTATGATCTCTTGAATATAAAAATATATCTGGCATGTGTGACTGTCTTCTAAATACCATTCTGGAGAGTAAAAGAGTGTCAAACTATGAAAATAGTTGATATAAACTAAAGGTTAATGTAAACTTTATGTATTGTTGATCTTTTTATTTGACTTTCATTAGAGATGATTTGTGACATGAGTTGTACAAATTGCTATGAAAATAAATAGATACATGTGACAAATAAATATGATTTGATTTGATCTATAAAAGCCAAATTATTTACACGGAGCAGCTAAAGGGTTCAAACAATGGAGAAAATTAAAATGTACAAAATTGGAGATACATGTTTTTCATTAGACAGCAGTGATATAGATCTTCACTAATGAGAGGTGGAGTTAATGTTTTCATCAGAGGTGTGCAAGATACCCCTGCTTTCTGGTCTCTGCTTAGTCTTAATGTACCAAGTGGCAAGAGCTCCTTGTACAGTGGGGAAAATAAGTATTTAGTCAGTCACCAATTGTGCAAGTTCTCCCACTTAAAAAGATGAGAGAGGCCTGTAATTGACATCATAGGTAGACCTCAACTATGAGAGACAAAATGTGAAAAAAAAATTGAGAAAATCATTTTGTCTGACTTTTAAAGAATTTATTTGCAAATAATGGTGGAAAATAAGTATTTGGTCACCTACAAACAAGCAAGATTTCTGGCTGTCACAGACCTGTAACTTCTTTTTTAAGAGGCTCCTCTTTCCCCCACTCATTACCTGTATTAATGGCACCTGTTTGAAGTCGTTAACAGTATAAAAGACACCTGCCCACAACCTCAAACAGTCACACTCCAAACTCCACTATGGTGAAGACGAAAGAGCTGTCGGAGGACACCAGAAACCGAATTGTAGACCTGCACCAGGCTGGGAAGACTGAATCTGCAATAGGCAAGCAGCTTGGTGTGAAGAAATCTACTGTGGGAGCAATAATTAGAAAATGGAAGACCTACAAGACCACTACTAATCTCCCTCGATCTGGGGCTCCACGCAAGATCTCAGCCCGTGGGGTCAAAATGATCACAAGAACGGTGAGGAAAAATCCCAGAACCACAAGGGGGGATCTAGTGAATGACCTGCAGAAAGCTGGGACCAACGTTACAAAGGCTACCATCAGCAACACACTACGACGCCAGGGACTCAGATCTTGCAGTGCCAGACGTGTCCCCCTGCTTAAGCCAGTCCATATCCAGGCACGTCTGAAGTTTGCTAGAGAGCATTTGGATGTTCCAGAAGAGTATTGGGAGAATGTCATATG
The DNA here is from genome assembly GCA_034509495.1 of Acestrorhynchus altus. Classification (NCBI taxonomy): domain Eukaryota; kingdom Metazoa; phylum Chordata; class Actinopteri; order Characiformes; family Acestrorhynchidae; genus Acestrorhynchus; species Acestrorhynchus altus. The sequence goes on along the minus strand of CM067507.1, from coordinate 13,506,252 downwards.
GTCAGATGAAACCAAAGTAGAACTATTTGGTAAAAACACAACTCGTCGTGTTTGGAGGACAGTGAATGCGGAGTTGCATCCAAAGAACACCATACCAACTGTGAAGCATGGGGGTGGCAACATCATGCTTTGGGGCTGTTTCTCTGCAAAGGGACCAGGACGACTGGTCCGTGTACATGAAAGAATGAATGGGGCCATGTATTGTGAGATTTTGGGTGCAAACCTCCTTCCATCAGCAAGGGCAATGAAGATGAAACGTGGCTGGGTCTTTCAGCATGACAATGATCCCAAGCACACTGCCAGGGCAACAAAGGAGTGGCTTCGTAAGAAACATTTCAAAGTCCTGGAGTGGCCTAGCCAGTCTCCCGATCTCAACCCCATCGAAAACCTTTGGAGGGAGTTAAAAGTCCGTGTTGCCCGCCGACAGCCCCAAAACATCACTGCTCTAGAGGAGATCTGCATGGAGGAATGGGCCAACATACCAGCAACAGTGTGTGCCAACCTTGTGAAGACTTACAGAAAACGTTTGACCTCTGTCATTGCCAACAGAGGATATACAACAAAGTATTGAGATGAACTTTTGTTATTGACCAAATACTTATTTTCCACCATTATTTGCAAATAAATTCTTTAAAAGTCAGACAAAATGATTTTCTCAATTTTTTTTTCACATTTTGTCTCTCATAGTTGAGGTCTACCTATGATGTCAATTAACGGCCTCTCTCATCTTTTTAAGTGGGAGAACTTGCACAATTGGTGACTGACTAAATACTTATTTTCCCCACTGTAGATCCAGTAAGGACTTTTATGACTATTGTAGACTTCTTTATTCTTTATGCTGTGGTCTGCTCTTTGGCTGAACTTGCTAGGATGGCCTGACTTGACCACATTGGCAGTTGTTTGAAATCTTCTCCTGATTGTCAATTGTGACACAAGCAGTTACAGTAATATAGCCTCACATTGACAACCCCTACAGGCACTGATGAGCAAATAGCACTTTTCTTTTACTGATATGAAATGAGTTTTGTGGTTGCTTTTGTTGAAGTTGGAGAACCTGGTGCGCGATTATTTTAAAAGAGAAACTCATACTCCAAAACAAATGGCCGAACTCAGCTAGAGTTTGCCTTCATCTTTTTGCCCTGTTACCTTTGTTATTTCCCAAATCTGCTCAGATGCACACACTCTGCTTGAGTTGCAGATGATCTCCCACAGGATAACTGAGGGAGGTAGAAAATAAACAGGAGCAGGCGTGACCCAAATGTTACATAAAGATATGCAATGTGAGCCACAAATCACTGTGTTTACAAAGGTTACAAAGGGCATGAGGCCAGAATGCTGAGAAAGGCAACAAACATGCTGCTAACAAAGACATTGTTTGAAAAAAAGGGTGCGAGAGAGAGAGAGAGAGAGAGAGAGAGAGAGAGAGAGATCTGTCGCCACTTCTTGCCACCGTTGCAGCAGGAAAATTCGCTGACCCTGATGTTGCCTGGTCGCAATTATTCTTCATGTGTTGACTACTCGCATTATTTATGCGATGGTGAGATGGTATAAATCCAGCCTGGTAAGGAAGCCATGAATCCTCAGCAACCGAGCAGGGCTGTTTGCGTAGCGTGAGGATAGAGAGCCTCCCTGGTCCTGTCACCCATAGTGACAAACAGCGTCCCTTGATAGCACATATCCTCCCATTGAGCCCTGCAGTAATTCATTTGTGAGCACTTTTTTTACTGCTATTGTTTTGCTCTTTGTCATCTTTTGAAATTGGACTGATTTCTGGAGGAAAGGCTTCTTTGGAGATAGACATTTCAGCTTGCATTGTGTACAGGGTTTTATAGCTTAAACTCTAGATGTTATATTCAGGAACTCATATTAAAACTGAGCATGAAATATTTTTTTTTCCATTTTGGCACAATTGTAATGTTACAAGAGGTAAGAACTAAAATGTGGGCTGGATATACTGTATATGGATATACTGGATATACTGTACCTGCCATGCCTTTTGCAAATGTATATATCTTATAATTTACTGTTCCAGAGACTTGTACGTGAAACCTTACATTTATAGTTTGACTGCTTTTTAAAATGTTTATCAGATGTCATGTGTGATGTCACCATTGTTCTAACCTGTTGCTTGTCCTCCTTCTCTTTTTTCTCTCCAACAGACTTTTATAGTACTAAACAAGGGGAAGGCCATCTTCCGATTTAGTGCCACATCTGCACTCTATATTTTTAGCCCTTTTCATCCTATTAGAAGAGCGTCAATAAAGATTTTAGTACACTCATATCCTTTCTGCTGTCCCACCAAAGGGTGAGGGGGAAAAAGGGTTTTAAACTGTATTGATTGCTTAAGACACTTTTGGTGCAATTTACAGAATCTGTACCGTGTGAGTGTAACCTAAAGATCAGCCTCCAAAGTCAATGTGTGGACCACTCTGGCTAGGTGAGTAGGTCGATATTGTAATACTGCACCTGATGATGTTTTGTTTTGTACACTGTATGAAATACTTTGTTGTTGTACCTTTCAAACATTATGTTGCTGTCATGCTACAACCTCATATCTCCAAAATGGCAACAACAGAAAACGGAAAAGGACTGTTCATAAGTTTCAATGGAGTAACAAGGTTTTATTCCAAGACATTTGGGATTATTACTATTAATCCAATAGATTGATTTTAATATAATGTAAAAAACAACTGCCAGATTCACATGCCAGATGTAAAAATATGAAAAACAACAAAATGTAAGGTGTAAAGGTTTTTGCATGACAGTGATGATATGTACCCTATATGTCCAAATGTTTGTGAACATTAAACAACAATAAACATACTTTAACTGACACAGATGTGCAAATGCACAAATACAGCTTGTCTAGTTACTGTAGAGAAGTACTGCCAACAGAATAGAGGAGCAGATTATCTGGCATTACCATACATAATGCCAGGTGTGAGCTGGAGGGGTATAAAGCCCTGAGCTGTGGAACAGTTTAACTGTGTTCTCTGGAATGATGGTGCTCCATCCAATATTTTCACTAACACTCTTGTCACTGAATGAAATCAGTAGTAGCAAATCTAGTAGCTCCAAAATCTAGTAGAAAGCCTTCCTTGGACTGTAGAAAATGTTACTCCAACAAAGGCAGGATAACCTCTTTTAATTCCCTTTCAGAAGATACAATGAAGTGTAGCTATCAATGAGCAGGTGTCCTAATACTTTTGTCCATATATTGTACTTTATGTTGTTCAAATATTCAAATATTGACATATTCAGGTATAAGTTCAAATGTAATTCCAAAAATAGGAAGGTAACATGGGCATGGTCATCACTGACAGGAAGTCTAGGGGTGAGTGAGCTCACCCTTGCATTCTCAACAGACGACTCAGACTCTGACATTCAAGGGATTATGCTATGTATGGGTGCTCCTTTGTGTGAACAATGCCAAGTTTGGATGGCTTGATTCCCAGCTATGGAGCAATCAAACCTCCAAAGGGCCTCAATGCCATCCCCACACCCATCCTTTGCCAGTGGCTGCTAAAAATATCAATGAGTGCAGTTAACCGTGGTTTAGGGTGTTGAGAAATATTAGGCTTGTGGACACTTTGCTCTTGTCGGGCCGATAAGCAGGTGAAAACAGTCTCTCTGGAGGCGTCTCATCCGTGCACCCACCCGACCTTGTCATCAGATTCCATTTTAGGGCAACAGGGTGAGCTGTGCAACCCCGTTGTGACGCCCACTGTTACGCAAATGCTGGATTTCAACTGTATCTCAGATTTCAGAGGTACGATAGAAAAGAGAAGGGCAAGACTATATGAGTGTGTGTGTGGTGGCTGAGTGGTGAAAAGCACTCACTTCCAGGCGACAGTACAGACGCCACACGCCTGCGCTAATAGCAGATTACCCGGGGGAGTGGGCACCAGGAAACATGTTTGATTAGCCAGTGCCACAAGAGCACATTCATAACACACAGCCTCGTGTAGAAGGCAGAACACAGCCCCGCCGCTCCACACTGAAGTGATTGCACTCATTAGAAAAATGTGAGAAATGCGATTCGCAAATCAGCGTGTCTGCGCCAGGCAACATAAGCAGCCTATCAGAGGGGGGAAAATAACCTTAAGACAAGCTGCTGACAACACATGCTCTCTAGCATGTCAGAGACTTGACAGGCCATTCTGGAGAATTCAAAGGACTCTGGCCGTTAACATTATAGTGCATTTGGAAGCACTGGAAGTTTTGCCCTGGAGCAGATTTAGGGGGTAATTGACTAAGCTGACTCTTCAAAATGGAGCCGTAACAGCATTTTGGCAGCTTTTATTTGTCTGTGGGGCTGAAATGGACTTTTCCCATTACGAACTTGAGCAGATGCTTAGGATGTCTTTGTCTAGCCGCTCCACTGTTCTCATGGTTATGATTCACTGGGAGGAGTGCAGGGTAGAGGCTGGCGTAACATGAGAGCTTTCACAGGTCTCTAAGAATTCAGGGTGAGGGTGCTGACACAACAACCTTCACAATCACTAATGTTTCTCACGTCATAGAGAACTTAACTGCATACAAGATAGCACACAAAGCTCTCTTGCAGATATGCTGGCAGTTAGTGTCAGTACTGCCAATACCATCATTTCATCATCATCACCAATTAAAAACATTTCTGTGTAGCTGAGAATGATTTACTCTGATTACCATATAAAGACATTTATGCCTACAGTTAAGAGAGGCAGGTAATATACTGCTTGTGTTCCAAATACATTTAAAGTTATCATTTATTCATCATTTAAAATTCTTTTTTAAAGCATGCCAGCAAGAGGTTGGAATAAAATGTCTTGAAAATTCCTTGTTGTCACAGACTGAGCTGAAACATAATAAGGTCTAGATTACACTCATAAGCAGAGCTTTCAAATTGCCCCTTCCAAAAGAAAATGATGAAAATAAAACAATGTAGGAGGACCGCATGCTAAGGCTGTATTTACAGGCGCAGGATAGGCCCACGCCCCAGTGACTGAATTATAATTTTCAGCATCATTTAGCAGAACGAGCAGATGTCAATTACTGTCAACTGGTTGCTGTGAACAATTTGATTTTTAGACCCCTGCATTACAAGAACCATAAACCTGTAATCAAGCCCTGTCATGGAGTTATCTCCCACATGAATTAGAACCGTGTAGAACTTAAAACCACAGTTTCACAGGATAACTGTAAACTTCAAAATAGGTTGGGAAGGACTGAGAGTTAATTATTTTATTTATTTATTTATTTATTTATTTATTTATTTATTATTATTATTATTATTATTATTATTATTATTATTATTATTATTATTATTATTATTATTATTATTATTATTATTATTATTATTAGGACTAGTGCCCTGTGTAGGGTTGTTTCCCGCCCTTGCGCTCTGAGTTGCTGGCTGGGCACCGGCTCACCCGTGACCCTATTCAGGAATAAGCAGTTCAGAAAATGGATGGATGGATGGAAAATAACATGCAGCATTTGTAGTTTATTTTGCTGTGCAGTCCAGTATATTTAATTTCATATGAAACAGTAAGTGTTAGTTTAAGGTGTACACTTATCATCAAAAAATAGTTGCACCCAGAAGAAATCAACTGATTGCAATGCTCGACGGCAGTGCATGACTCAGAATAGCAGAGGGTCATCCTGAGTGATGAGTCCTGCTTTTGTCTTGGTGGAGACGACCAACGAAACCATGTGTGGAGGCACTATGGTCAGCACCAAGATCAACGGACACGTGTCACACACCCGGAAGGCCTGGTGTCATAGTGTGGGGTATAAATGAGGTGCTGCAACCAGTGCCCCATCGTTTTCTGAACACACACTGCGCTGTTCCAACAGGATACTGCTGCCCTCTCAAGAATTGGGCAGTTGCATCACCAGACCTATCTCTGATTAAAAATGTGTGGTATGCTATCAACACTCCACACATCTTCAGTTTTTGTTTTCCTTTATCTTCTTTCTGAACTGAAGAATCTCCATTTCAAGGGACCAAAGTAACATTGTCTTTTAAGCATATGTAGTTGATGTCTGCTTAATGTTTGTGACCTATAGACATACTTAGATGCTTTGCGTCATTTTCCAATTCCATATTCATTTATGTGCCATTTAGGAGTTTTTGGTTTTTTTTTTATTATCATTTTACTGAAATTTTCACCAATTCCAAATCAGTCAGTTTGAAGATCGGCCAGTGATTAGAACATTATCACATGATGCTACCATTAGGGGGAGGCTGATGGCATGTACATGTACTGTAGTTCCTTGCATGAAGCCAGACACCAACAGCAACCTTCCAACCTGCTGTTGTTCCAAAGTCATTGGACAGCTGAACATGCTTGGAGGAGAGAGCTACAGATTCTCTCAATTACTAGCACTGTTATGCATGGAGAGGGAGGATAATTGATTGTGCTCTCTGGGACGTCCAGCCTTAGATAGTTTTGGCACAATTGGGGATCAAACCATTGATCTCTGTAAGCTTATATTACTTCTCCACTGCAGAGCCATTAGGCCTTGTGATTTTTTCATCGACCTTGAATTAAAAACTGTATAAAGCTTGAAAATATATGTTTATTTTGAGGTTTGTAGTCAGATAATATTATCAAGTAATACATGCAGTAGACACATTGTTTCACAGAGTGCTTTGAATTATCACACACACACACACACACACACACACACACACACACACACACACACACACACACACACACACACACTTTCATCTTTCTTCCACTCTTTTACAGGTTAATCTTTCTCTGATCTAGCCATAAGACCTTGTCCCAGAACTCTACAGCTTTTTATGCAGATATTTTTAGCAAACTGTAAGGCACAGGGCTTGAATTGTTGTTTTGCGTCTTATGGCAAACTCTCTGGTGTCGTGTCAGTCTATTCTTCTCTTTATGCAGTTTTTGACACGTCTATGCCTACATCCTGAAAAGAGGTCAGCGGTTTTTCTTTGTAATTGAAATTATTCTTCCATCATTCACTTCTGTGGTCTGCCAGGTCATTCCAGGTTGTTATTGCAAAACTCACTCACTCACGCACTGTTGCTTCTTAAGAGAGTGATTATATATGGTTCTGTGGTTCGCATATAGCGCACCCAATATAGATGTAAATGCCCTTTCGTGAAAGCTAACTCGCAGTGCAGTATGACTGTTGTTTTGTTTGAAATGCAGTTTCAAAGACCAAAACTGTCACTTGTAAGTTACTTATGGACTTGTTTTGTGTTTATATGTTATGTACATATTTTCCTTAACTATGTCACGTTATTCAGTCTGTTCATTATGTGCACTATTTTGACCAACTGTTGCTTCATGGCCATGTCTGAACCAGCACAGTGGGCCAAGTATGTTGAGTAAGTATCCACTTTTCTTCTCTATATGCTTTCAAGCCTTTGTGGAATGTACGGGGCTCTGTCAGTTCCTCTGTACCACTTTCTTTTCTATCTCATAACCCTCTTTGTCTGTATTGACCTCTGAACTGTGCCCTGTTTGTCCTGATGTAAAGCTTTGCCAGGTATTTGTTGCCTTGCCAACCTCAATTAGCAAGTAAGTTAACAATATGACTGTGTCAAGTCCATGACTTTGCTAATTGCACCTCTGCTATGCTACATCGGAATGAAATCATGGTATGGTTGCCATATACCGTTTTTCCTTTCTAAATTTTCATTAAAGGGGTTGATTTTTGGAAAAAAGGAAACCCAGTAAAATGTGAGACATGACTGAGACAATTGGCTAAAATAACTGTTTTAGAAGAACATGGGTTAAATCCTATCACCTATCTATCTATCTATCTATCTATCTATCTATCTATCTATCTATCTATCTATCTATCTATCTCAGTTTTATGGTTGTCTGTGTGTGCTAGTCTTTATCATTCTATCAACCTGCCTCTGTATCAGTCACTTTGCTTTTCCATCCATCTACCCTTCTGAGTGTTGCTGCCACAGTCATTGCTCTGTCAGTCTGTCTGTGGCTCTGCCTGTCTGTCTCTCAGTATGTCTGTCCATCATTTCCAGCATCAGTAAGGACCCAGCTCTCCAGCAGCAGTCATGGTGTACATGCATCCAAATGTATAGAGTGGATTTATCCCATGTTTCCGACCACGTAGCCGATGTAGATCGCTGTATTCTAAGATCTGCCCTGCAGTGTAATTTACGGGGATGTGAGGCTTGTGCCAAACCATTCACCTTTAATGAAGACCACTGCACCTAGCCACTGCACTAGCCTTATATGGACTTTGTGCATTGTCACACAGCATTTCCAGATCAGGCTTAAGATTGTCTCTTTGAATTAGTGTTCATTGGCATGTAGCATGCAATGAAACCCTGACAATGGCTACACTTGTATTACCCGAGTTAAAGGTTGTACCTCTCAGCACCTCATAACAATAGGTAGGAGATCAGCCAAAGTAGCAAAGTTTGTGTGTGTGTGTGTGTGTGTGTGTGTGTGTATTTACTGACTAAATTACATACCAAAGGAACTATGGTCTATGATCATAAAGTAAACTTTGATTGTTTTTACTCATTGAGGAAGGGAATTAAAAGAGAATGATTGTTGATCATTATTTTGGCTCCGATGAGGTGAAAATACAATTCTCATGAACTGAATTAACTTTTCTAACAGACATTTCAGACTGTATAATGTGTGTTGAGAGGTATGATGTTAACGGAGCAGATCTCACAAAATAGAAGAGCACAGAACCTGATGAAACGAGAGAGAAAAAAGGGGAGAGAGAGAAAGAGATACAGAGAGAGCGAGAGAGGGCCAGAAATATGACCGCTACACTTCAGAATGCTGCATCCTTCATCTCCGTCACCATCCACTCCGTTAAATTGTCTCTTTCTTTGATGGTCAAAGTGATGTGCTGGATTTTAATGCCCATTCTTGTCTTGATGATTGCCAACTCATCAAGTAGCAACTGTCAAAAGAGCTTGCCATTCATGCCTCAGGGGCTGCCACTGCACTGTACATGTGCTTCTCATGTCATGTTGGCTCACACACACACACACACACACACACACACACACACACACACACACACACACACACACACACACACACACACACACACACACACACACATTTTTATTGTGTCAAGACATGAGATCATACATGTTCATTGTGCAATATTCTAGTAGGTACACACTCATCATGCACATACGGTCATGACAATGGTCTTGAGCAGAATGAATGTTCAATATACATCTTTAATAAAGAAAGAAAACAAATGTGCTGCACATATTATTTATTTTGGGGGGTTTCAACATAGAGGTCAGGGTTATACATGCAGCAGGGGTATACAACTCCAGGCCTGGATGGTCGGCCTCCAGCAAAGTTTAGTAGTTGGCCTACTCAGACACACCTACTTTGCCTGGTAATAGATTGAATAGGTTTGAGTAAGGAAACCACTAAACAGACTGGAGCTGTGCACCCATGACATACAAGGCCAAAAAATATACATATTCACACAAACTATTAATGAAGTGGTGCTAAAAATGTCAAAATGTCACCAAGTTCCCAATGTCAAGACTTCTTAACTCCCTGTTAGTGAGAGCTGATAGGTTGCCTGTGAACATTAAAAGGGATTGTTGGACAGCAGTCAATGGACTGACCAACACTCAGTGGCTCAATACAATGGGAACATCCAAGTTCAGTGCAGATCTGACAATGATGATAACAGATTTACATAATTCAAAAATGTCCCTTTAAGCCACTTCTAAACAACTATATCATAACAATATCATAACTTTATACACTTGTGTGTAAGTATGTTATTGGGAGATGTTTTGACAAGCAGAAGATCCAATTTTTTTGGCTGTTCAGGAACAACCCAGGAAACATCAAATGACAGGCCTGCCATGAACAGGACCCTGTATGTACAATTTAATTTTGAACTTGTGTTGATTTCAGAAAAAAAATGTTTGTGTATACAATTCTTGTTATTTACGTTAAAGATATAATGCTGTGCCAGAAAAATGTTTTTTTTTATACTTTAAAGCCAAATATTGACATAGTAGCTGAATTTAAACTTCTGATCACAACTCTATATCATTGATTTCACACACAAGTCTTGGATCTCCAAAATTGCAGCTTTACAGAATAAGGAGAAACTTTACCTTTCAATGAAAGATAGATAAAAAGATTTTATTCTAAAAAAGTTGGAAACAATGGAAAGAACAACTGCCAGCTTCACACCATGCCAAAAAAAATGAAAAATGGCCAAATAAATTGGAAGCCTAACCCTGAACCTAATGATACCATTCAGCATCAGTAATCACAAAGCCTCAGTAACCCTATCATTTTGAATATGGAGCACATCTAACTATATGAAGGTTTTAGTTTTTCAACACTGTCAAAGTAATCAACATTAAATACCACCACGTCAGCCAGCAGACCTTAAACATGAATGTCAGGAATTGGTAAGTAAATTACTAATTCTAATCTATTAAATATTAATTATAATAATTAATTATTAATTATTGATATTTGTAAATGTTATATGTAATAGCTAATGTTATTTATTATTTATGAAGCTGTGTTTGTTTTTACTGAAGTAGTTCTGAAGGGTCAGTGGTAATTGTACGGTATTTATTCATTTTTTGCTGAAAGTTCTAGACTTTAAGTAGATTATTATATTATGGCTGTGTAACATTATCCTACCAGTCCTACCAAATGACTTAACTGACTTTTACAATCAAAGAAAATTGGTTAGACTATACTTTATATTACTACTGTTCTCTTGATGTTTGATACATTACTTTGGTAAAAGGTTGTCTGTAAATTTTTTCTCTATTCTGTTTACAGGTTGCAATTAACATCTGCAGAAGGTTGAGAAGAAACATACATATCAATAAAAACGTTTTTAATGATAAAGATTTTAATTTAACTATTGGTCATTATTGAGAAAAATTAACGCACACACAATAATAACACACACACACACACACACACACACACACACACACACACACACACACAATAACACGACATTTGCTCACACAGCTCCCTGTCCTCTCTCTCCACGTCTGTTCTAGTCCATTTTATCCTCTCCTTTAAGTCTGTTTTCAACGGGCATGTCAGCACGTTGGCACTACGAATTTACTTGACTTTCCTGATGTTTCTGAGCCAATAATTTTTAATTGTCTGGGTTCATTTGTCCAATTTTCTCCTCACCCTCTGTCAGGTATACCTTCACTGGGATTTATACTTTTGAGCCTTCACATAAAAATATTTGGTATGGATCGCAATGGATCACCACTTCTATGATCCATGGAACTGGCTGACTTCATGTGAATGGTAACACAAAGTACATGTTCCTAACGCAGATACATGCAAGTGACCTTTTTGACTCCTTTATCCATCCACTACTTATCTCTGAGATTAATCAAGAAACTATGCCCATCTCATTGGGAAACAATAATAATAATAACACAATAATAATAATAATAATAATAATAATAATAATAATAATAATAATAACATGTATATGTAGTTATGTCCTTTCTATAAGATATGATAAACAGATGATATATACAGTATGTATTTAGATTGAAAATATAACCATTCATCCTGTGATAACTGATAATACAAACACATTTAATACCACAGATCCAAAAAGAAGCATTTTTTGGATTCAAACATATGTGCTTTGACAGCGTGATTCATATTAATATTTATCTTATTATTTATTCTGCTAGATACATGAAATGATCATAACTTACATATATGAATCTATAACATATATAGATAATTTTAAATAATAAATATGAAAGACATCTTGCTATGTCATATAATGTCTGCTGGATTACATTTAATCTGGCTTTCCATGTTCAACATTATACGATATCTAATATGATAGTTAAAGCAAAAGAACACTGACCAACTTATCAAAGAGTAATTAATTTGCTTATTACAACATTTGTACAATCACTACATTCAGTATAGGAGAGTATTTGAATAGTTTTTAACAATCTGTCACTACTGGTGCATTTGTCATTGTGTCAAAATATTACAATAAATAATCTGTATCATGAAAATAAATCTTAATAATATTATACAATTTTTCAAATAGCATGTGGTAACATATATACATATACAAAATATACATATATGTATTATGAGAGAGTATATATATATATATATATAGTATATATATATATATATATATATATATATATATATATATATATGACTAATCCAATAAATGAAACCTAATAATGTAATAAGCAGTTGATTAATATGAAAATGTTTCAAACATTCCATAAAATATGGTATTAAATTTATTTTGGTAAACACTCCATACTAGTGGTCAAGACCCTGTATTATATTTAGGTGTTATTAATTTGCATAAGGCTTTTTTAACAAGTGTTTAAATAAATACATTTTTATTTTTAAAGTGTTTAATTATATTTCTGGGTGCTGTGTTATTACTGAAATAAAAACAAAACATAGATAATATTAAACTACAGTCATTTTTTCAGTTAATATTTTTTCTCTATTTGATAAGTATTCTGTATTGCCAAAAGACAATTTTACAGTTGGTAATAAAAACAGAAACCTATAATAGGGAAATTCAGAACCTGTACATTTAATGGAAGAACCTTTGAAGGTTCGATATGGAAGACCCACCATATGTTTCCAATCTTTTAATTTAATTCATATTTGTATAATGAAGTTCACAAACTCTAACTCCAATGTACATTCAAGCCAATAACTGTTTTTCCAGTTGTAGTTCAGGCAAGAAGCGATCCTGGAGAATTCCAGTTAAAGATGCTGGAAACACTTGAGCAGTGTTTTCATCTCTGTATAACATGATCATCAACCCATCCACACATTAAGGCTGCCTGACTGTGGCCTGCTTGTAGTTCAAAAGCTGCAGTGATAGCGTTACTTCTTCGTCAATTTAGCAGTTTTATTTCTCGGGAATCGCAGTTATCCTTGAACTGATGCCTCTGCAGCACCAGATAGATTCTTAGTCCCATTGTAGCTGGGCTGGTCATTTATGTCGGGATTGACAGACCGCTAGCGCTAGCCTGGCTTTATTAAATCCAGACTGATGACTGCAAAACCGATACAAGCAGTGATAAACGAGAGATGCTTCCCATCGCCAATCCAGGTTCCTGCGGAATAAGAGCTGCCTCGCAGCTGATCGCCACACATTCGCATGTATACGTGCACACGTAATCATATTCTAACACCACCCAGGCCTTGTCACTGTCTCATCTGTTGGCTCCACATGTGATATTAGCAGGCCCATCACCCCCTCGCCCCGCCATCACCGCTACCCCAACTGACTCCTCTTCTGCAGTAATTCAATCAGTGTAATGGTCAGAAGAAATGCAACTCGATATGGGACTGAAGCAGTCGGGTCCAGATGACTTGATCCTGCTTCCAAAATCAAAGCAGCCCAGTGATGTTGCAAGCATTTGTAACCTTTTGTGCAAACAACAAAATTAAATACATAAATTGTTACATAACACTGTTTTATTTTCTTTCTCACCAGCCCTTTTCACTCTTGTTTCTTTCTCAGGTTTTATCTTCCTCTTTATTTTCTTTTAAAAATAATTGTAATTTGATCCTCCAGGTTTCTAACCGAATTTATTAAAGTAGGCAATCTGCAAGCACTTCGAACGTTCAGAGTCCTCCGGGCTTTGAAAACAATTTCCGTAATTCCAGGTAAGGGGTCACTGTTCCTGCGTTCAATAAAAAAAAAAAAAAAACAGGCTGCAATGTCGCCCTGTTCAGTCCAGCTCAAACACCCTCAACATTACCTTCTCCAAACATCTTGTGCATATATTTCTATATATGCCAACAACAACCACCCCTCCCTTGCCCCCTCTCCTGTGTTGTTTGCCTGTTGTTAGTGCTGTTGTCATTGTGTGCGCCCACTTCAAGCATGATATGTTACTGAGTTTGTGGACCTGGGCAATGTCTCAGCGTTACGGACGTTCAGAGTCCTACGAGCACTGAAAACTATCTCGGTCATCCCAGGTGAGACAGGCGAACTACTAAGGCCTGCCGTGGCTAAGCCTAAAGCCTACCAGCCATTTCTCTTCCAAGACTTTTTGAAAGCCGAATGCTACGTGTAGGCAATGAGACTTTTGAGTTGGAAAACACAAAGTAGCATGCACAGTATAGCAAGGAATGTGAGTTTGAATAGGCCATGAATGTGGCCTGGGTGCAAGCACTGATGAAGTGCTCATTTCTCACCAAAAATTGGAAGTGCACTAGAAGTGTCTGATGGTGTGATGACCCATAGGAAAGCTATGTGTCATTATAGATTGCACATGACATTAGACACAGAAGTGTCAAGCAAAGGACTTCCAAGTGCCAACATGTTGTACAGCACAGTGAACACAGTGAAATTACATTAAGGCAGATGTTTCAGGTTACAGCTTGGCCTCCAGCTTGCAGGCTCAGTTGACTCACTCCAAAAGTCTCATTAGACCTTAGTGCTTAACACCTAACACAGGCATGGATAGCTTTAGAGTGACTTGCATGGTAAGCCTCAAGCATTGACAGCAGACGCACACAAACCAAAGGAGGGAAGTCAAAATTCATGCTACTCTTCAAGCAATCAGTTATATTGAATAGTACATACTAGGAAAAGTGCGTCCTGTGTTAATCTCACCAGACATTGGACTCGAGAGAGTTTAACGTGTAGTTTCTTCTGTGTGACACAGTGTGGATCTAGGGTTTAGCGTCTGTAGTCAATGATTCAAATCTGTGTACTTTTCAGTAAACACAGAATTATTATGTGTTTGCCTTTTTGTTGTGGTGTGTGTGTTATATGTTGTTTTGTGATAGACAGTACAGTTTGTGTATTTGTTGTTATGTGTCACTGGTTTGCATTATTGTGAAATTCAGTTCACAGGTGGTGGGCATGAAGAAAAATGATATTTGCATCATTCGGCTGCACTGTGATGTAGTATATGCTATATGACAGTGTCAACATCTGGACAGAACTGTAGTACAAATACATGAGGCTGTAAAGCAAACAATGATAGTGAACTATGCAGCATTTCAGCAAAGATTTGCAACAATTTACTACAGTTCCTTTAGTAACTTCATTTCAGTTCTCATCTCTTACTTACTTAAAACCCACAATGAATTGCGTTTCCATTTTGATTGCGTTGCTTACTTCTAGGCCCGAAGACCACAGGTGCCCTGATTCAGTCGGTAAAGAAGCTGGCAGATGTCATGATCCTGACTGTGTTCTGTCTGAGTGTGTTCGCTCTCATCGGCCTGCAGCTCTTTATGGGTAACCTGCGCTGGTGGAAATGCTGCGTGACGCAGCATGCGCCCACTGCATCAACAACACCATCCCCTCTAACTTCACCAACAGCTCATTCTACTGCAATAATAAAACCTGGTTGTCAGTGCAGGAGTTCAACATGGATGAAGGTATGTTTTGAACATCCACTGTGTGGAAATTGCAAAAGCCGCTGGTTGCATGTTTCTATGTTGTGAACACATATTTGATGATTTATTTGAGATGCTTTACAGTTGATTTGTGTGTTGGTTGGAGTTTATTAGGAAAAATCATGCAAGGAAACTGGGACACCCGAGTGCTTGAAACTCAGATGCTGATTTTCATTGGCAGTTCACGATGAAGATTGTATAGAACAGGGGTGGGCTACGGGGGCCGGAGTCCAGCACAGTTTGTTGATTTCCGGACAAAAGTATGACATGTAGACTGGCCAGAGAGACATGATACAGACATCCAGCACAACTAGTCATTTATAAAATCTCCAAGCTACAGTAGTGATAACAATTTATATTCTGACTCACAACGTCAGCTCATGAAATAGCACTGTAGTCTTTTGAAGGGTAAAATACATAATTTTACCTAAGCTTTAACTCTTAGAACCCAAGATCTGTACTTTGTGGGCAGTTTTTCTGAAGCATTTATAACATATGTTCAATTAGGCATCAGTGGATATGGTTATTGAGATTGTTATGTTTGGAGAGGATAGAAATTAGAAAGCCATCTTTTTCATTGTGCACAAGTAGCTTTTTAACTCAAAGCAAGAGATGACAAATTCAGGATGGAATTTTTACACAGATCGAAAACAGATCTGCGTTATTTGTGAGTTGAATTTGCTGAGGAACGAGAAAGCATCAATTTTCTCATCACTTATGTTAGTCTGATGCTGCTAATTAGTCTCAACAGCATGTTCATTAGATATGAGTTTTACTTGTGTGGCAACTGAGGTTTTGATAGAACTGTGTGGAACATGCAGAGGCAACAAGTATATAATTATCATGCAATAAGATATAATATGTGTCTCATTCCTATTTCCAGAGACAAATTTGTTTGGGATGTTATTCTTACCAGTTTTACCAGTAAGCACTGTGATAAATTCAGCCTGTCCAAATTCCTCCCTGAAACCTTGTAATAAAACATTTTGCAGACATAAAATGCCCTGTGTAGAACAATAGGTGTTCCTGTTCTATGTGGGAAAAGTGGCTCCTGCACTACCAGCTTCATGATAAAGTTTGCTATACAGCAACACCAGCAGCTATTTGAACACAAGGTGTATTTGAATTGTGTCTCTGCAAATGCATGTTTACAAGCTAACATGGCCAGGCTTGTGGCCATGCTGTTAGACAACGTTGTTCAGAGCGTATTTAGCAGAAGCTCTTTTATCTAGATGAACTTTCTTTTATGCTGTACTTTATGATGGACACATTTTGCATTGTAAGCTGGAGGAGATATTAGCCTGTTGATCATGGCTTTGTCGATGAATGACAGTGCTATTAGGTGAGCAGACAGCTATTTAAGACAAGATTTAGTATTATTTTTGGTCGGTCCCATTTCATTAGAATAGCACTAGTGTGCACTCAATAACGATCTGCAGCACGAAGATGTAGGACACAGTCTTAAATAGGATTGATATTTCTCTGCCTTGTCATACCATGATAATGACTTAAGTGTCTTCAAGTAATCTGTATGATTCTTGATGCACTCTAGATGGGACTTCTTGGAGGTAAATATCACGCATGAAAAATTTATAGACACACAATGGTTTCTTTAAGTCCACTAATTGATTTAGATCACTGAGAAAAAGAGACCCACTCAAGCTTATTTCTGCAATTTCAGGGAGGGGACTGGAACACTTGATGGTTCATAAACAAGCACTGTAATAAACACAAAATAAACTGTTAGCACAAATTCAGGTGAAATACAAAATGCACAATAGAAAAAACAATGTACAACTGAACAAATTTCATATTTGAAGTTCTGAATGTGTTACAAAGTATGTAGTATGACTTAGAAAGGATGAAGTACATGCATGTTCAAAAGCACATATTATTTCTTTCATGCAACACCTTGTATCACCAAACCAGCAAATTTACATGTCATTTTAGAAAACATCTGTTGGTCTGTTCATTGTGAAATTTAGAGATAATATATAGAAGTACTCTCAGATTCATATTATGTGTAAAATTAAAGATAAACTATTCCTTTCTTCATTCTAACAAAAATACAGAGGGTAGAAGCTGGACCAGATGGACTGCACTGGATTTACATATCATTTCATAATTAATTTAATCAAATTTGAACAATTAAATAAAAATACAAGTAGATATTTCAATGGTTTATACTTGAGTGGCTGAATGGGACGTGTTAGATTTGGACTGGAGATGAATCCAGCAGGAAGGTAGCTCTTCAGTAGCAGGTCTGGTTACTGTAGTTGAATATTATAATGTACTATTCAACATTCTAGTATACTCCAAAATTGGAAATGACATTCACAGCATTTATATGCTGTGTATATGTTTTTATTCTGTCATTAAAGTAATGTAATGTACTGAACATCATGCTTGTGTACCACTGATTTAGTTTTAGTGCTACATTTGTGAAAACATTGGAAACCTGGCTTCTCCTCCATGTGGTCTAACAGTGTTATTGTCTAAAACAATAGCACCTGATCAGGCAGCACTCAGGCAGCAGGAACAATGTACAATCTGATAAGCGGTGCAGCACAGTGGCTTGGTGGCTTGTGTGAGTCCAGGCCACAAGAGACACATTTAAGGCCATGTTGCTGAAACCAGGAATGTTGACAGCTGGAGGCTGAGACTGGGGATGCCTGCCAAACGTGATCTGCTACGGTTCCCCCTTCTGGCCTCTGTTGTCTAAAAGCACTTCAGGCTTGGAGTGGTGGAGAAAGAGACTGGAAGAAAGGGGGGATATAGTGTGAAACATGGAAGAGATAAAATGGAGGACTGGCAGTAGGGGAGCTGGTTCTCATGCTAAAGCCACATGTAATTTCCCAGTCACTCTCTTCAGAAGAGACAGAGTCATAGCTAAGGAATCAGTTTGATGGATGTTGACCCCAACAGTGAGTTGCATCATTGCATTAGGATAGATGAAAACATTGGTTTGCATCAGTTCTTCTTTGCAGATCAGTCAAATGTGTCTGTATATAAGGAAGCATATTGAGTTTCTACTTACTCATTGCCATTTTTGTGATTCAAAGTTGGTAAATACGTTTTTTGTTCTTTATCCATAGACAACTTTTAAAGTAAAAGTGGAAGGGAAGCAAAGATGCTTTGATATGTGACACCAAGTGATGCTGCGGGAAAATGCATGCTAAAATTGTATTTGCTGTTGGTTAAGCAGTTGGGTAGAGGAGCTCTGAACTTTTTGAAAGCTATAGGGCTGTTTCATCATGGTAGCAAGACTTTTTACCTCTTACTAAGGTCTTAGTAAGCTTAGTTCATCATGTCATACCATCTCATTTTGTTTTCCATCAGAGTGGACTGACTTTTGGCTCCACCTAATATATATATATATATATATATATATATATATATATATATATATATATATATATATATATATATATATATATATAGGGCTCAGTATATTACCGTGCGTAACCATATTTACCCACACAAAGCCCAAATATTCATGAAACTTACTTCACTAGCTCAGAGATACTCCCTCTATTTCACTCAGAGATGCATCAGAATATATAGAACGTATATAGTAAATTTATTCTTCTTATTAATAATATTTGTTATGTCATTAAATTATATAATCATGTGAAAAAGTTAGGACAAAAATATGGACATTTGATCTTCATTGTAACTATATTGAAGGATGGAGGTAATATAACTTAACAAGTACAGAAGAAAAGCTGCTCTTGCACTTGATTGTTGATTAAATGAGGTCACCATGGAGAGATCCAAATAGCACCTGGCTTCCTCAGAAGGACGCGTTTGTAGATGCAGATGAGCCTGGAAGGGATGTATAAATATCCCAAAACAACTTAGAATGATCTGCTCCATTGGCTACTAAATCATTTACAAGTGAAACAACTGCCAACATGACCAGATCAAGGCCACTTTAGCAAGTTTAGCCCAATAACAAACTGCAAGATGCATAAAAAAGCCTCCAACAGTCCTAGTACCCTCTTGGCTGGATTAACAGGAGCTATTGTACTTATTTAAGAATATCAGAAAGAGACCAAACAAGCTTGATCTATCAAGATTTATAAGGTAAAACTCTTAATGTCAAAAAAAGGGCAAGAATAAAGTTTGCCAGAGATAAAGAGCAGAACTTCTGAAACAATGTGCTTTGGACAGATGAATCCAAAGTTTAATTATTTAGGCACAGTAACAGAAGATATGTTTGTCAGAACATTTGAGCACAGTGACCCATACCAGCTGTGAAACATGGGTTGGAAGTGTAATGGTTGGGGCTGCTTTGCAGTGCCTGGAGAGCCCTCCATCATAGAAACCACTATGAAATTTTGATTGTATCAGAGCAGGCTTGAGGAAAATTTGAAACCATGTTTACAAAAACTGAATCTGAAACAATTCTACATGGAGGACTGCAGAACCACCTGGCAATTCTGGTCTGGTAGACAAAGTGGGAATTACCAGCCATTAGGACATAAGGCGTCCTAACATTTTTCTACAATGAAATGTACATGGTCTATTAATTCGATTTTATAAATTACATTTAAAAACATTATATGTGTCTAGTTATATATCACCTCTGACTCTGAATATAGATCAAAGGTCTATATTATCAATGTCCTATGTCAGAAGTATTGAAAGAGGAATGCCATAAAATTGAATATCACACATGGATCATGTTAATCCTCCATGTTCTTTTTAACTGAGTGATGTGTAGTGCTGTTAGCTAATATTGAAAAAGAGGTAATGCTAAGACTTAAGAAAAAAGAAAAACACATCAAGATGCCTATAATAAGATGATGATGATGATGACTGCTTCGTTGCCAGTCTGTGGCCTAATTGGGTTTGTGAATGCCAGTGTGCCGAGCAGGCCAATGGGGGTCTGAGATTAGCTTGACAGCAGTGTAAGGCGCTAGACTGGGTTCCTGTCAGAGCGTGACTAAAGCAAACACAGCTAGGCGGCTTTGAAGGCCTGACTCAGCACCAGTTCGTGTGTATGCATGAGTCAGTGGCCTTGAACAGCTCTGCTCGGCACTGGAACAGCAACCAGTCATCCACTAAATAAGGCTTTTGAGTTGTTGTTTTAGAAGTAACAAGATGTACATGACAACCCCTGGTTTGTTGTTCTTTGTTATTGATGAAACAATAAATACGACAAAAGACACCAGTGTTTAAGAGGATTGGCCACCTTGTACTCTCTTCTTTAATTGTCCTTCTAATGAGGCATCTAGATCTTTTTTTTTCTTCTGATAAATAAATCAATTTATCAGGTAACACACTGTGTTATATCTAAAACATATCTTTCTGAATTGTATGTAGAGATTTACCTTGTAAGATCTACTCATGTCCTGTAAGAATTCTTTATGAAAAGTTATATTAAAGAATAGTTTGATTGTATTTTACTAAAGCTTAAACTAAAGTTTACTAGAATTTCTGTCTTGTGCTTTAGAAATCATTATCACAGAGTTGACAGTTTTCGTGCGCACATGTTGAAGAGAGTAAACAATTTAGTAACATGAGACAGAAAGTCTTCTGCAAGTTAAAGATTTAAGGTCAAGTTAATAATTCCACCAATGTTTCAGAATTAATTTTAAGTTATTTGTTGAGTTTGAAATTAGGTTGATGTAATTAAAGACATTCAGTGAAGTTTGGTGTGTGAAATGATGGATGGATTGTAGAGGAACCTATTTACAACTGTAGAGTTGGTGAGGCAAGTAAAGTGTGTATGTGTGGGGTTGTAAGTGTACTACAATACATATATAAGCATTTCTTCACTATTACTATCAAAAGGACACCTTCAGAGTTCTTGTGAAGAGTCATGCCTCAATGGCATGTTGTGAAGATATGAGACTATACAATATTAGGCAATATTAATATGGTATAATACTTTTGTGTGTTAGCCAACATTGTGTAGCCATATTATTCAAGACGCAAAAGATGCTAAGGCATTTGGTGGCATATCTAGTAACAATGTAAAAGAAACATCCTGTGAAGTAGCTTGATGCATTAAGTTCTTCAAACATAGGGTTCTCATCAACAATCATTCACACAACAGCAAGTAAGAAACTCTAGATAAGTAACTGTGTGATTCAAGGACATTGACTAGATGGGGAGGGTCAAATTAATTTAAAAGGTCTAATAATTTCTGAAATAAAAATAATTATGCTTGCATATAAAATATTACACTCGTCTGCATTATTTCATTTTTCACAATTGCCAAAAATAAATGTCATTTCACTGTTCTAATCTTTAATCATTTTTCATATGCATTAATACAGTTCAGTAATATTTAGACATGTTGTGTTTAAACTAGTATAAACTATCTATCTATCTATCTATCTATCTATCTATCTATCTATCTATCTATCTATCTATATATATATATATATATATATATATATATATATATATATATATATATATATATGTGGAAGCATTACATGAAACCCAACAGGTCATTGATAACAGTAACACAATGGAACTGGTTTTAAAATGTTTCCAGGTAGAACTCGTAGTTGTGCACTTGGGTTCTGCATTATGTTCAGTCTTTAAGCACACCTATGAGCTATTTCTATGTGACTGTGTTCACTAAATCATGATCTCGATATTGTGACAGTTTGGGATAAATACATGTACCATCTGGTAACTGTATTTATCGCTAGTTGGCAAAGCTTTTAAACATTTTTATTTTGTTTCTTGGGGAACATACATGGAAACAAAAGACACATCTAGATCGATAAAGATAATATAATCAACAATGATCTGAATCCAATCCAAAAATCTAGAAATGTTGATATTTAATAATTTAAAAATGTATTTATACTATTTCCATTGCTCTGGGCAAAGTTCACCATCATGTCCATCTAAATTTGTTGTTTATGTGGTTTAGCTATAATAATAATAATAATAATAATAATAATAATAATAATAATAATAATAATAATAATAATGATAATGATAATAATAGCATAATAACAATAATAATAAATTTATTTTCATCATCTTCTTGTTGTTGTTGTTGTTGTTGTTGTTGTTGTTGTTGTTGTTGTTGTTGTTAATGTAAGTAATCTGAAAAAAGAAATTGATTTCCTGATCCTGTATTTTATCTCATTAACTGCTGACCTTCAACAGATCCATTACAACTTACATTTTAATAGCTTTAATTGCCCCGGCTCAAAAGAAAGTTCATGCAATTAATAGCATACATTGACCTGGGCTTGACTTCCCAAAAGCACTGTAACCCAAAGATCACTGCAAGATGGACAAGCAAATATTACTCTGAACACTCTCTCTAATGGTTAAGATGATCTTAATGCTACTATGCTTTTAGGACCCAGTATTACTGCTGTGTGATAATGTAATGTACTGCCTACTTTGCCCCCTGTGTTGCACTCACCAGAAGAACAGGCCTTTAATGCCTCTATCAAGCTTCCAAATCTCCTCAGCATTATCTTATTTTTATACCTTCCTCTGTACCTTTAACCTTACCACTTTTTGCTATACATTAAAGGCTAAATATCTAGCAGCGCAAACATCATAATGCAGGCCAAGAACACTTTTATTCTCTCATAACTGACATTTACAAGTCATGCAAGTGCACATACTTGCTATCAGAGAGTTGAATAAAAATTAAATAAATAAACTGAATGAAACAGTGTTGGAGAGAGAATACTGTGTTGATGGCTGAGAAAGAATCATCAGCTCTCAGAGGCTGCTAGGATTTCGCTCTAAGTATGTCCACTCCCCTGGATCTTAAGTGCTGTTCGATGAGAAGTAGACAGTAATTGCTGTATGTGCTTTTTATTACTGTGTGTGTGCTGGCCTTCCACACTTTTTGGCCCAGTTGCAAATTGTTAAAACATTATCTTAAAAGCAGCCACTAATCGATAATGTGATATTTCAAATTCCAAAGCAGTTTTTTCTTTTTTCCCTCCCAGTGGGAATGGGAATAGAAATTGAACATATAATGGAAAGTGCATGACATTCTCCTTGAGTTATTGGGTTACAGCCTTGACGGCCTTACTGCCTAATGGTCCGTTGTTGTAAATTATGGTGAGGCCTGTAAATGTTGATTGTAACATCTGCTAATATCATGCCTAACACAAAGGATGTATGAGTCTGCTTTGGCCAGTGATAAAAAGATTGACTCTGACCTGCATCCAGAAGTGTAGCACGTCTCAGCAGTGCTTTGACTTTCTGAAACTGTAACAGATCCTGTAAAACATGTAAGTCACTTTCACACAGAAAGCCTGATAAATTGAAATTACATACATAAAATATACAACATTTTAGTCAGGTTTGATGAAATGAAATGAAATATATAATGATATTTTTTTTTATTTGAGTGTCATTTTATTGTGCTCATTCAAAATCAGGATACTCTTTCCAGATCAATTCCAAGTCTTTATTCTTATCCTTTTAATTACTGCTTAGCACCTGTTGCAATCCCCCTTTACATCTGTCAAGTTGTCATTTATTTATTTATTTATTCATTTATTTATTTATTTTTACTTATGTATTTTTTATATAGAATTCAAGATATGAGCCTGATGAACTTGTTGACCTTCATCTAAAACCAAATACAAATACAGAAATGTCAGCTTCTTTTAGAAAGTTGCTGAATCTTTGCCAGTGTTCTTTCTTTTATAAATAAAAAAAAAAAAATATTTAGATTTAGATTTTAGATTCAAAATAATCTTAAATAATACCATAACAGAAGAGAGTAAATTGTCCCCTTGGAATTATAATGTTTTTTTAACATATTTATTAAAATTGAGTTATTCACTTATTCTTATTCTGTGAATCATTAACATTGTGTGAGGTATATTTTTAAGTTGCATGCATTTGGGACTCTTTATCTAGAAAACTAAAAGGCTCTGTTTGGACTAATAAGGACTTAAAGCTATAACAGTGGGCTACATCATCAAAGAGATGAGCACACAACCAGGGCCAGAACGCAATACAAAGTAGTACTCTTTCCACCAGTGAGCAGCAATGACAAGGATTTGTTCTGCAGCAAAAAGTGCACAAGCCATAGAGAAGATGGAAGGAAAACCTCTAAAATTCTGAGATCACATTCCTTCGCCGAAAAACGCAGAAAAACTCATTTATTGAGGTAATCTGCGCAGTCTGAGCCATCGGCTTCCAAAGTAGTCTATGCCAGCCATGTCCTCACTTGACTAACGTTATTTTCTTATGGCTACGTGCCCACCCTGTAATGTTCATTATCAGGCAACCTGTCTGTAAAGACTTATCAGAACTACTCAGGATGCAGAGAGAACTTTCTAATTCAAGGAGGAACCAATGTCTGCACGTCAAATCATCAAGGATTTAATGTTATATTGGGCTGGAATGCAAAATATTAAACATTGGTTAAACATTTTTTCTTTTAATCTGCTAATTAAACATTGTTGCACATTTTTATTAATGTCTGAAATACAAAAAAGGAAATTACACTGACCCTTTCTCTTCGACCTAATGTCATACTGGCCAAAGAACATTTTTTGGTGTGCCAAATATATCTATTTAAATATATGCCCATCTGTCCAAGTGGAGTGCACAAGTAATTACATGGTGTTAGAGTATGTTCATTAAAGCAAACAAGTCTATTTATAAACTGTGATTAGGTTGTATTTTGAAACCTCTAAACATGACTCTAGTGATAGTTATAGGTCACCCAAGTGGACAGATCAAGGTTTTGATTCTTAGCCAGATCAGATCTGACTCTAAATAGCTCAGCAGCACTCAACCTTTTTTCTCAGACCAACTGTTTAATCGTTAATTAGTTGAAGTGTTTCCTAGCCAAGGCTAAAACAGCTATTCAAATTTCAGTATGTGTGTTAAGTATTACCTTGAAAATAGTTGTGAAATGGGGCTCTCTCGGTATTCACATACAGAACTTGCTTGATCAAGTTTGGGCTGGTTTTGTTATTTGGTACTTTAGACACCAGTCTCATATATGTTATTTTAGTTTTTCGTCATTTTTCTTTTTTGCTTTACCTTCATTTGTAGTGTCTTTAATCTGTGAGAGAAGGCGAAGTATGTTTGGTCACCTTGTGGGCCTTGATGGAAATCTGAGCTCAGTGCTTAGCTGGCCAGAGGGACACAATCAGCAGGCTTTGAAGTCTGTTTGCCACGTTAGCCCCCACACTCACTCCCTCTGTTGTTTCAGGGAGGACAGGGCTGCTGCAGGCTCTGCCAATGTTCTTTTTCTTTGACCCAACAGTGCGGCTGTGAGGTCAGTCACTGCTCTCCCTGTTATTCATGGCCTTTCGCCAATTATGGAAGCTCATCAGTGGCCGGACCCGAAGTTATGGGGAGGAGACACCTCTCTGCCATGTCTGTTGGGCTCTAGCTACTGTATATATATGAGGCTTGGATCAGAAACGAAGCAGAAACATCTGAAAGAGAAGGGAATTGTACACAGGACAGCCCCTGTGTCTTCATTTGGGATAATGTACTGTTGTTTGTATATGTAAACTTCATACTGAGTGCTTTATGAAGCTGCTTGACTTTTTGTTGGGTGGTGACATCAAGATTAGTCAAGATTTAAAAAAAATTACCTCTAGTGGTTTAGAGCCAATAAACACAACAACACTGCAACAATTTTTCCCATTATATCCGTGACCTCAAAACACTCTGAAACTTCTTATTCAGAGAGACTTGTTGTGTGATCATGCTCCTCTTGTACAATACAGATTCTTCTTGGTATTGCACTGGTTTTTGGCCAGGGCAAACATCAAACTCCTGTGTGTGACGTGGATAATAGAGGCATTTCACCCTGAAATGTGGTGCTGCTGACTATGACATGTAGCTTTTTAGAAGTGAAATTATGAACCTTAAAACCTTTCGAATTCATAATAATTAGCTGGAATTGTCGAGTGTATTCACCCTCATGTCTTTGTAATGAGCTTGAGTTTATCTGTCATTACTGGTTAGCATTTTTCACTGCAGCTGACCATCATTGCAATTATTTTTCTGAAGGAGGTATATCCAAAGCTTTTGATTTTGGTTTAGGAGTTTAGGAGTTTAGGAGTTTTCTAATTGATAAAAAATTACCCACTCTATCCATTTTATAAAGTCTGTCATTCAGTAAAAAAATCTGTCAAAGATTCATTGCATCATACTGATTTACAGTGGTTATAGACCTGTAACATTGCTAATGCTGCATCCAGTGGTGAGGAGGTG
Source organism: Acestrorhynchus altus (assembly GCA_034509495.1). Classification (NCBI taxonomy): domain Eukaryota; kingdom Metazoa; phylum Chordata; class Actinopteri; order Characiformes; family Acestrorhynchidae; genus Acestrorhynchus; species Acestrorhynchus altus. The sequence continues at coordinate 13,479,637 of CM067507.1, read as the reverse complement.
GAATAGACTAATGGGGTGTTAAGGAGATGGGTAAGAGTTAAAGTGTGTTGAAGAGATGGAAGTAGAGTAATGAGGTGTTGAGGACATTGGAATAATGGGATGTGGAGGAAATAGGTTTGAATAATGGGGTATTGAGGTGATGGGGTGGAATAATGGGGTGTTCAGTACATGGGGTGGAATAATGGGGTGTTAAGAAGATGGGGTTGAGTAATGGGGTGTAGAGGAGATGGGATAGATTAATGAGATGTTTAGAAGATGAGGTTGGAACAATGGGATGTTAAGAAGATTGGGTGGAGTGATGGTATATTGTTGAGATGGAGATTGAATAATGGGGTGTTAAGAAGATAGTGGGGGAGTAATGAATTACTGGGGAATTAGGGTGGAATAATGAGGTGTAAAGAAGTTGGGGTAGAGTAATGGGTTTTGAGAAGATGGGGTGGAATAATGGGGTGTTACGAAGAAGGGGGTTGAGTAATGGGGCCCTGATGAGATGGGGTGGAATAATGGGGTGTTAAGAAGATAAGAGTGGAGTAATGGGCTGTTGAGGTGGATTAATGAAATATTGAGGAGATGGGGTATAATAGTGAGTTGCTGAAGAAATGGTGGTAGAGTGGGATATTAAGAAACAGGGGGTGGAATAATGGGGAGTTGAGGAGATGGGATGGATTAATACTGTTAGATATGACTGATAGGAGATCAATTGTGCCTAACAATTGTGTTAACAGGATTCAGAGCTGAAGAGGACATTGCTTAGTGGCTAATAAGCTACAATAGTACTTGATTTGAGACACAGAGTGCGATGGCTGTGAAATGTTCTAAAAAATAGCACAGCTTTGTCCTTTAGATGTAATGTGAACCCTAGCGTGCACCTAACAGAGTCACTTGGAGAATCTGTCCTTTGACACTAAATGGTGACTATTAATTGCAATTTGAGCACTCTTTCCATTTTAAGATGCCAGTGTGGTTCATACTAATTATAATCAGGCTCCTGCCAATCATGTCGATCAGTGTGGTTATTTGATCCAACCCCAAAGCATCCTGAGCTCTGTGGCAACAATCCATCGGAAGTGACCTGTAGCACATCTTGGCACGTATGAACATAGACTTTTGACATTAAAGGTATTGAAAAAGGACAGCCACTCGGAAACAATAGGGAGCGAGAGTGTATTGGTTTACTTGTAGCAACACTGAACACATCCATCACCCTGGATCTGTCTTTACCTCCTTCTCATTCTCTGGACCCTACCAGGACAGAGGTACTCACTGGTTCCCAAAATAGCCTATGTTAGAATGCCTTGTGCTTCAGCGATATGCTCCCAGCTGCCATTCCGCTGAGTGAGAGCACTTTCTTTGACAGATTCTCCAAGTGACTCCATGGTGGGGGTTCGTATCACTTCTAAATGACAATGGCATTAAGATGCCATTCTGTTGTGTCTCAGAACATCATTGATTGAGATAACTGTTTGTCTAGTGCAGTATTGATGACATTACTGTTGATAATCTACTAATGCAAATGATGGTGGTATGCCAGGTATTGGTACAATCTAATGGCATGGATGTAGGGATTTTCCAATGCACCAGCTTCTTATATTGCAGCTCAAACTCACTAGTAAAATGAGTCCTGGCCTGTTTCCTGGAAAAATAAGCTATGCGTAGGATGATTTTAATAGGACTATTAAAATGGGACTGTCCCCCAGAAGTCACATGTATTGTCTGCAATACAACACTGTAGTAAATTTCAGTGTTTGTTAATTATCAAGTTTTAATCGTACCACCATTATGATTGTAAGTAGAAGCAAAATTGTTTGTAAGTACAAAACCAAGGTCCATGTTTTGCAAGAAGAATAAAAACATTGCAATAAATGAAAAACAAACAAACAAAGAAAATAAAAACAATGAATGGAAAAGACAGAAATATCTGCTTGAACATGGGCCTTTTCAGAGCATTCATTAAGCCATAAAGGGCAGATTGTCATACTGTAAATAGTTCCAATCAGGGGAACATTACTTTGATAGCATACTTTTGCTTTGTTCATTGTGCAAGAAGGGGAAACAGGGGGCGATATCAGTGCGGTGGGGTACAAGGCCTCCTTTTCAACTCAAGTTGAAGTGGGGCCCATCCATTAGCACATCCTCCACAGAGAGGTGTCTGCGAGCGATATTGCCCATCGCCACACACCCTCACACTCTCTGTGGCCTGGCACCAGACGCCACTGCCATGAGGAGAGCAAGGCTACTAAAAGATGAGAGCGGTGGGGGATGAACATTGGGAGCAGAAACAGGCACAGGCCTGCGAGGCGCCACTGGCCTCTCAACCCGTCCATGCTGACAGTTCATCGCTTCGTCAGATGACCCATGACAGCTCGAGGTGTGAGAGGTGGTTCACCTTTGATCTTCATGTCAGGGCACCCTACGGACATATTATGTGTTGTGTGGTGGGGGAATGGGATGTTGTGTTTGTGTGTACTGTATAAAGACAAATCACCTCACTGTTATTGCAGTTATCACCATTTTGATTCAGTATTTCAGTCAAATTACACAGTTGCGTAATAAATCAGTTCTTTATCTGCTTACAACCCAAATGTGATGTTCATAGAAAGTTCAGAATCTGCACTTTCAACAGAATTTCTCAGAATGTCTCTGTTTAGAGCTATGAGTGAGAAATAATTAAACCATACCACATTTTTATCTATGTAATTATAATGGCTTTGAAGGGCTAATTCAGAACTATGAAGTGAAATTTAACTTTATAAATTAACATTTGTGTCTTTCTTGTTCACAGGAAATGTCCAGATGGCTTTGAATGTATGAAGACAGGACGCAACCCAAACTATGGCTACACAAGCTTTGACACCTTTGGCTGGGCCTTTCTCTCACTTTTCAGGCTTATGACGCAGGACTATTGGGAAAACCTCTACCATCAGGTCAGCATGACTGTTCATGTAGTAGATTGTATCTTCTTGAGTGGGCTAGTCCCTGAAAAGTGATACGTGGGGCCATTTTATGGAGATTTGATATTTGATTATTATAATTTGATCTTTTATAATTTGATATTCTATTATTTGAATATTCTGCCCTTAAAAATCTTTTTTTTTTTTTTATCTGCACAGAAAATGAAGCTAGTAGGCAAAGTATCTGACCACAAACTGAAGAGCTTATTTAGACAGATAATGAAAAATACAAAAATTTATATACTGGTGATCTGAATAAGGTAAAGTGCAAAATGCAAAGTGTGGACCACGCTACATTGATTGAGGCAAGGAAGGTGAACTTGAGAAACTTTTGCTAGAGTTCTGGGTGGACCTTCCACCCTCCCTGCAAAATAATGAGATGATACTATAGAAGGAGGAGCTCGGTAGGTGGTTGGGTGCAAGTCTTCATTTTGAGAAGATCAGGAACAGGAACAGTTTTATAAGGCATGCATTTGAGGAGAGGAAGGGTTTGGATATGGTCCTTCAGGTATTTCATATCTCCATGTACTGCAAGTTTTCTTTACTCAGCATAAAATATCGGTGTTGATTAATTCACACTTTTGATATGCATGCTGAATTCAGAATGCCTGTTACACCTCTCTAATTATAGAAATTAGCTAGAAGGAATGCCTGTGTGTCCTCTCTCTGGCCAGTCAGAGTATTTGGAGATGGAGTTTGGCAGCAGGCTAATGAAGAGGTCCGAAAAGCATACAAAAGCAGCAGGACATAACATAATGTTGGTCGGGCCATTTCATCTCCACATACTACCTGTTATATTGCCAGACTCTGCGGTCTGCGGGGAAGACATACATGGTATTCTTCGTGGTGGTGATCTTCCTGGGCTCCTTTTATCTGGTGAATCTGATCCTGGCGGTTGTGGCCATGGCCTACGAAGAGCAGAACCAGGCCACTATTGCTGAGGCATGGCAGAAGGAAAAAGAGTTCCAGCTTGCCATGGAACAGCTAAAGAAAGAACAGCAAGTATGTGTTACTTTTCATGATATGATTCCACAGCTATTCAGTTTTGCTACACAGTACTCATTGTGTAAATCCTGATTTCATATTGCACACTGGTAGTATTCATACAAGTGCTTCGTAAAAAATAGGTTGTGGAAGGAAAGCATTATCCTCATGCATTTTGGGTTACTTGCATTTGTGTTCATACACCTTTGTATTCTCAATTTTGATACAAACTGACAATGATTCACCTCTTTTCACCCTGTGTCCTACAGCAAGCTCAGAAAGCTCAGGAGACTGAGTCAGTGTTGGTTCCTGACCTGTCTCCCTCGGCTCCACAAGACGACAAAGAGCACAAGGGCAGGAAGAAAAGCCTGAGGCCTCTTTCAGAGGAGGCAGGCAATGATGGCGACGAAAAAACACCAAAGCTAGATACCATAGAAGGAGTAAAGGTATAGCTGATGTATGGTGTTTATTTTCATCTGCACTGACATGTTTGGTGTATTCAAGTGACTGAATCATGGGACTGAATACTTTAAATACTTTCTGAATTCCTGCAGTATGTTCAAAATAAAGATTGTCTTTCAGCCTGATAACCTGCAGAATAAAAGACAAACACTCAACATTCTGTTTTTCTGTTTTTGTCCCCAGCAAACACATGCTCTACTAGTGCGCACTCTGTCCTCACGGACCAGACGAGGAAGCCAAGTCAGTATCTTCAACTTCCGGCCACGGAACAAGGATTCGGAGGCAGATGCTGATGATGAGTTTAGCATTTATGGGGATTCGGACAGTCGCACTGGCTCTCTCGTCCTTCCTTGGCACAGGAGACGGACTAGTGCGCAAAGCACTGGTAGTCATGGTTCACAGGTCTTCTTCCCCAGTCTCAATATCAATGGCAAACTTTTTGTGGCTATGGATCAGAATGGTATCTCAGGGCCTGGACCATTGAGCCCTCTCCCATTACCCACATGCACCATGGAAAAGGTCAAAGAAGAAAGTGTAAGTAGCTGTATGCTTTTTGTCCCCCAAGTGGCAAAGGCCTATGTGCCTATTGTCTCTGCATCCCAGATGTGCTGTAAGGCAATAACAGTTTGGTTGAACTGAAAAATGAGAAATAAATGCCAGAAATTGCTGTTTTATTTAGGTGAAAGGACTACTTGTTGTTAAGGTATGATGTTTTAGTTAATCAATGATACAATTCATGAAACTCAAATAGGTTTTATACAATCATTATGATGAATATACAATTGTATCCCTACCATCAGAAATCCCATCGACAAGTGAAAACAAGAAAACAGATAGTTTGGCTTCAAATATATTGGCTGACACATATTTGAAGCTCTTATTAGTTGCCTAAATGATCTGAACTCTTTATTTATATATTTAGCACCTTTTGCTATTAAATTGCTTGGGATTTCTAATGGTAGGGATACAATTGTATATTCATCATAATGATTGTATAAAACCTATTTGAGTTTCAACCATGGTGTATTTTTTTTTTTGCATTTTTTGGGATTGAATTATAACAGAGAGGGTACCCAGAATACTATGGACTGGCTGGTTCTGCTTTGCGGTATTAGACCAGAGCCAGCTTGGATACAGGGGTGCTTATGCAAACAACCTTGTCAAATCCAAATCATAATATTACACTTTATAATTTATTATTGAGTAAAATGTTACTCGGCAAAAGTATATGAACTTTTAGGATTAGCAGATAATTTGAAGGTCTCATTTGTTTGTTTTGGTTCTCGTTATCTACTTTTAGGACTTCTAATCAAGGTGTAGGTGTAATTAATCCAGAAATACACAAATTTAAAGGTTTCACAAAATTTGAAATACCATATAAATATAAACATGTAAATGGAGCTAGGACTGAGATATGAAGTTAAGGAGATGGCGATGGGTCAAAACATGAAACACTTAGACAATGTAGAGGTGGATGTATGTTTAGGAGGAAGAGGGGCTTCAGGCATGTTCCTCAAACCAAAATTCAGTTATCTCAGTAACTCCACATGGTTGTATTATTAATAATAAATTGAATGGTTTATTTAATTATTGATGTCTTACATAATGATCTGTTTTCATAAGAGAAATAAGTCACTTAAAGTCTTTGTGTTGTCCCCTGTAACATTTCTCCATGTTAGAATTACTATAACTTTATCACTGTATACCCTATGTTTTTTTAATCTATATAAGATAATGACGCAGCATGAGCAGTCTGCCTCGACTCCATTTTCCTTGGTTCTTGTTCTTAATTTGGAAGACAATATTTAATCATTTGATAGGGCATTGTTATCTATGGAAATTAGCAGTATGACATGCATTGAACACACAAACTCTAAACTCAAAGACATCCTCAGCGAAAAATGGTTGAGTAGAGTCCCTTCCAAGAAACAAGAGCTTACTTCTCTGAACCAGCTTGGTCAATGCACTCAATGACACAGAGCTTAATCATAGGCTATACAAGGTCTCCCTGGATGCATTGCCCAGTTGTGCATTCATATCCATTATTATTTTTTTGCGGCTCACACAAGTGTATGGCTTATTAACAATTATTTTATGCAACCATCACATGTGAATCATGTGAACAAAGTGAGATCTGAGGTTATATGTTGATTATGTGTATGAATTCAGATCAGGGGATGCATATATAGTGGCTGGATAAAATTGATAATATGATGCACAGTCTGTGCCAAAAAGACAATAATATGTTAGGATACATTTTAATATGCGGTGTAAAATGTAGGTAGGCTTTTTAGTCAAGCATAAATACATGGGACTTATTCCAGTTATTTCAGCTCTAGAGAGAAATTCTCAAAAGGCTCAAGGGTTAATCAAGCACTCACCAGAGACCTGACAACCTCATCCTTATCTGACAGAAATGAGTGAGGGGAAAGAGGGGAGGATACACTGTTGTCTTGGCAATGCAGCCATGGTAACATAGCAACAGTTGAATAGTTGTGGCGTCTCGTCGCACACAATCATGCACACACATTGTCTCTCTCTCTCTCTCTCTCTCTCTCTCTCTCTCTCTCTCTCTCTCTCTCTCTCTCACACACACACACACACACGCACACACACACACACACACACACACACACACACACACACACACACACACACACAGGAGAAAGGACCACTGGTGTCTCCCTCTTGCCAAAACAGCGTGTGTGGGTGTTCTCGTGGGCAGTGACAAAGTGACTTTGCGTCATACCTTTGATTACCTAGGGGGTCAAACACTTATTTTAAAAAAACAGAGGGTTGTTGCTTAAGACAAGGCCTCATACAATTGAGACTAAAGCTTTAATTCTGAATGAAGAACACCCACAGTGTTATTGCAGGGCTACAGCTATAAATAATGAGAAAAAAGTAACTTTGCATCATACCTTTGATTGCCGGGGGGGTTTTAAATGCTTATTTGACCTGGCCTCTTTCAACTGAGACTGAAGCTTTAAAACAAGAAATTCACATATTGTGTTATTGCAGGACTACAGCTATGAAACATTACAAAGGTATTTTACAAATTTTATAATGTACAGTATTTATCATTTCCCTGCTTCACTTCAGTAGGGCTGTCCCAGTCTCCTATATACAGTGGCTTGCAAAACGTTTGCAAAAATCTGTTACTGTGAATTTATAGAAGACTTGGCTCACAAAAGGTGTGAAATCAAAGACAACATGTCTTTTAATCAAGATTACTTTTAATTTCTATCTTTTACCATTTCAAAATAACAAAAAAAATGGCCAAAAGCAAAAGTTTGAGTACCATGCATGGTCAGCATTAGGAACGCCTCCTTTGGCAAGTGACAGTGTATGAATGCCTTTGTAGTCTTGTTTGGGAGGATTTTCTTTCATTCTTTTCTGTTAAAAGCTTCTAGCTCCAGGAGATTCTTGAGCTTTATTGCCTGCACTGCTCATTTGAGGTCTATCCATAGATTTTCAATGATGTTAGGGACTGTGAAGGCCACAGGAAAGCATTCAGCTTAGACTTATTTATGTAGTCTGTTGTGAATTTTAAAGTGTCCTCTTTTCATCTTCGGATTTTTCACAGATGATTTGGTGTTTGTTTCCAGGTAATTTATTTGTGTAGCACCTTTTACAACTGATGTTGCTGCAAAGCAATTTTACAGAAATAAGACAAAAGAGCAACAATACAAAACATTGAACCTGAGCCTGACTGGCCAACCTCTGTCAGTGTCAGGACTGGAAAATTGAAAAGTGCTTTATTCAGAGAAAGGTAAAGAGGTGGAATTAGTTGAGGTATGGAGTTTATCATGTAGTTTATAATTTTCTTAAATAAAACGAGAATGCTTGATATCTGATTGAAATGACAACTGTTGAAAGAGCGTTCTGCCATTAAGAAGGTACAGTAAGACATTGGCTGCCTTTGTTGTTTTTGAACTGTGCCATTCACATGACCATAATCCCCTTTGCCTTCTACAGGGAACAAACTCACTGAACGAACTGAGCAGCATGCTCCTCCCCCAGCTGCCCCAGGAGGGCCGAGACAGGGCACTAAGCGCCACTAGCTACCTCACTGACGCCATGGAGGGTAAGATACACTCAGTGGAAATTTCACTCCTCAGAACTAGACTCAGTAATATTTTCTAATCAAAACAAACTTCACAAACTCACCTTTTCATCAGAATTAAGTATAAAAAATAAACATGTATGGTATTGTCTACCCTTATAGATTTGAAAACTGCAATTTCAAGTATATACAATAATATATTAACATTCCGTTTAATTTTTACATCACAGTACACAGCCTCGAGTCAGTGTTGGTTCTGAGCATAGAGCATGTAAGGACAGAAGGGCATCTCCATCTGCTCTGTGTTAAGGCAGTCCCCTGAGAATTCCCTATCTGTTGTTTTCAAGAGAGAACTGTTATTCTCCTGAAACCTGGTTAATCATAAATCTGCTTACAACATCATCAGGACCTCACTTGAAATATATACATTGGCCTTTTCTCCTCAGTAAATAATGGCACTTCAAGGACTTTGTGAACAACTAGCTGTTAATTCCACCACATGTAAGTCACGGACAAGTTATTTCAGTTGTTTGGTTTTCAAGTAACACTTGCTTAACAATATTTTTCTAACAAGTGATGAAAACCTAGACAAGTTATTGGAAATAAACTCATTGCTCCCATTTTTTCTTTAAATATGTGGTCATAGAGAATTAACAGCTGTCAAAACTCTATATTCTCCTCCTCACTTTCTCAGAACTGACCCATACACACGCCCTAGCCACAGTATTTTTAAAATCCTTTTACATCAGAGAAAGTGGCTGTCCACCTACTTCCCACTGGTGTAGAGGGACTGGAGAAATGTTCCCGGTCACATATTATTAGACAGCACTTATTAAATGACTAATGTCCTGTCACATTGAGACATTTATTGCTGAAGGTTACTCTGAACACATGAAAAAGACCATGCACAAATTAAGTCATCTCCCCTATTTTGGTAAACAGTTCCGTGTTAATGGCTTATGTCTAAACTTCAATCCAATTATAGTGGTCAATTATGCACTGTAAATGCAATGTAATTCAGTCAAATTTAGTTTGCACATCCCAGATTAAAGCTATTTCTATTTTGGAAATATATAAAAATCATTCACTATATGTCTCCTTCATAGAACCTGTCTCAAATTGTGAATTTGTCAGCGGAAAAGTTGCTAACAAAATGGATTTCACCACAGTGTGCCTATTTTAGATCTGCTAGCATAAGAAAATGCCAATCCTCATTATGACAGATACAAAAGCTGACATGGCAAGACACCATGAAGCCAAATATAGTACTATGAGTAATGAACATGGTTTGCGTTTGTCACCTGATCTTTAATATTGCCTGTTGATGATGATGTGACTATTAAGACTATGGTGTTGTTTTAGATTACTGTGTACTGTGTCTTACATCCATCATTTTGAGTTCGTAAGCTGCCCTTCTCATTTTTCTCTCGTAACCTTAGAATCTCAGACAGAATCACATTCTTTATTTGGCAAGCATTGATGTAGGTGTCAAACATAAAATGAAATCCAATAAAATGAATATCAAATATATGTACCATATATAAATAAATTCAAATGAAATCAAATGTATTTGTGTAGCGCTTTTTACAACCAAAAACAGCTTTACAAAAAATAAAAAAATAAGACATATACATTATATATATATATATATATTAACTGTTTTATATAAACATATATACAACATATACAACATTGACTTGAATAAAGCAGGCTAATCAACTTCTGTGACTACAATTTCTTCATAACAAACACATTGATGTTTTTATACCTGGACATCATCAGACCAAATCGACAACATTCTTTGGACCAAGAGATGGAACAGCTCCATTTTAATTGCACAGACATGGCCTGGGGCTGACTGTGGAACACATCATGAACTACTAATGCAAAATCTAAGTGAAGCTGAGAAAAAAAACAACTGAACCATCAAACTCCCAAAATATGACCTGGAACAAATACCACCTGCCTTCAAAGGAACACGAGGAATCAGTTTCAAATGCTGGAAATAATTGACAGAGAACCAGAGGAAATTTGGATAGAACTCAAAGAGGTCATTAAAGAAGAATCAGAGAAAATCCTGGGAAGAATGAAAATGAGGAAGATATTGAAGTCTGATGATACAGTAGAGATAGCAAATAAAAGAAGGACAAAGATTGTTTAAGATTCCAGAGAGTTTCAGAATTCCAGAGAGCTGCTAGGAAGGACAAGGACAAATACTACAACAACATCTGCAAAGAGGATGAAAAAGAGAATAAATGTGGGAAAACAAGGATTGTTTTTGAGGGGATACGGGAGATCAGAAAAAAATTCAGCCAATTTAATTTGGAACATTAAAAGATGCAAAGGGACAAATCATCACGGATGAAAAACAGATCAAAGCAAGATGGAAGGAATACACATAAGTACACCTATACAAAAAGATGTAAATTGCCAAGACACTTTTGTCAATGTTGGCTACACAGAAGAACCTTTATATATCTAGAAGTCAGACAGGCCCTGAAATCATTGCTAAAGAAGAAATCCACAGTGTTTCATAGACTACAGCTAAGCCTGTGTGGACCACATAAAATTATGGAACATACTCAGGGAAATACCACCGCATCTGGAATGAGTCTTTTGTCATTTGATAAGGTGGGTGGGGTGTCATTGTCCATAATGGCCTTTAACTTAGACAACATCCTCCTCTCTGACACTGCCATCTGAGAGTCCAGCTCAACTCCCACAACTTCACCCGCCTTATGGATCAGTTTGGTGATTCTGTTGGCATCTGCCGCCCTCAGCCTGCTGTTCCAGCATGCAACAGCATAGAGGATAGCACTCGCAACCATAGACTCATAGAAGATCCTGAACATTGTCTGACAGATGTTCATGGACCTCAGGCGTCTCAGAAAATAGTCTTTGACTTTGGCCCTTCCTGTAAAGGGCATCGGTGTTCTTAGCCCAGTCCAGTTTATTGTCAATATGTGCTCCTGGACAATTGTAGTCCTCCACAGTCAATGTCCAGTGTAACACTGAGCTCCAGATGGTTCAGTTTGTACCAAGTGACAAAGTCGTTCACCTTCTCCCTGTCCTCATCCTCATCACCCCTGCTGATGCATTCAACTATTGCAGTCATGAGAAAACATCTGAAGATGGCAAATCTCTGTTCAGTAGTTGAAGTCTATGGTGTAGAGGGTGAAGAGGAAGGGGCAGAGGACAGTTGTTGAGGAGGCTCCAGTGTTGCTAACCACTCTGTCTGACACACAGTGTTGCAGGTATACATACTGTGGTCTGCCAGTCAGGTAGTCAACAATCCAGGACACAAGGGGAGCATCTATTTACCACGTCAGACAGGAGAGCAGACTAAATGGTATTAAAAACACTGGAGAAGTAAAAAATATGACCCTCAGAGTGCTGGCAGGCATTTTCAGGCTTGGTTAAAAAGGGAGATGTCAACTCATGGGCAGCTGAGGTGAGATTAACTGTAGATGTGAAGGGTGGGGAGGAATGGAGGGGTGAGATGGACTGTTGCAGGGACAGGGCAGGCTAAATAATAATAATAATAATAATAATAATAATAATAATAATAATAAAATATTATTATTATTTAACATTAAATATAATATCAACAGTAGGGCTGCACAACATATAATTTCAGCATTATAAGGGCAATGGGCACAGGCACAGAGGTCCTATACCAGGAAATGTGTTGTGCAATTTCAAATTATAATTTTCTTTTTTTTTTTTACTTTTTTTGCTGTTTAATACAAAAGACAAATTCACACTTTTCTCATTTTCCATAACATATTTGACATATCTACAAGAGCCAGATTATATACACACATTATTGTTTATTTTATTCCAAAATTGGATACACGGATGGAATTATTCTTTTAATAACTGTTGGATAAACGAATTCTGGTGAAACTGTGAGTTTCTATGCTAAAGAAGACACAATCAAATACTGTAGTACTGAGGTACAATATGCACTTTTAGGAGAATTGAGCAGCACATTAAATATAAATGTAAATGTAAACTTTATAAAATATGTATATAGTAACATACTGTTAGCAATAATCTACAGTTACAATAGCTACACTATTATATTGAAATCAAGGGTATTATATCAAAGGAGGGTTTTATCCTGCTTTTGTCTCTACTGTCCAGGGAAGGCTTTCTACTAGATTTTGGAGCATTGCTGTAAGGATTTACTTGCATTCAGCAACAAGAGCATTAGTGGCTGATCACTATGATAACTCATCCCCAACTCCCAACTCATCCCAAAAGTATTTGATTCCAGAAAACACAATTCTAATGCTCCACATCTAAAGGCTTTATACCCCTCTGTCCCACACCTGACATTAGGCATGGTGTTAAGGCAGGTTAATGCTTATCTGCTCTATTCTATTCTATTCTATTGTTATTCTAGTGGCAGTACATCTGTACAGAGACTCACAAGTTGTGCATGTGCATTTGCACATCTGTGTCAGCAATGGGTGTAACTTAAAGGAGCTGAATTCATTAGAAGGAATGTCCAGAAACATTTGGACATATAGTATAGCCATACTTTAATAGTCAGGTTGAAAAAAAAGGCTGCTATGTATACGTTTTAGTGCTGAGTAGAGCTGAGGCGACCACTGTGTTCACAGGCAGTCTGTTGGTTGGTAAATCTCCCTCAGAGTGGATGAAATGAGGTCTGACTGGGTGGCTGCATTCCCAGTGGAGAGTGACACTACAACACAAACACATCTGAGGAGTTAGCTCACACATTAGTCGTCCCAAGTCAAGGAAATGGACCTGCTGTCTGTCTTGATCATATTTCTCATTATAAATGAATGCTTTTGCCGCAGTTCGCCCTCCTTAACATACAGCACATCCCATCTTGTGCTAACTTGTTAGGGTTGAAAACTAGATTGTAAGTTTTTCCTTTGACCTACATCTACTTCATATACTGTCTACTATAAAACAGGATTAGTTTATGTGCTAATATGAAAGTAAACATTTACTGTGAATATTGTTGTAGGTGTTCTCCATCACCTAGTTTTGTTTGCCACAAGGGTAAATGACTATCTATGGTGTGAAAAACATCACTGACAAACAGTGCATATGTTTGGGTACCCCTGGTCAAAATGACTGTTGCTGTGAACAGTTAAGCAAGTTGAAGATGAAATGATTTCCAAAAGGCAAAAAGTTAAAGATGAAACACACTTTTCAACCTTTAAGCAACAGCAGTGTAATATTTTGGTTTTGTACAATTTTAGAGTGAATAAGGGGGTGCCCAAACATTTGCAAGTCACTGTTAAATCTATTATACATTTGACAGATTTAGAAGTCCTGGCGGTGACACAGTTGTTGAACTACTACTTTTGTTCTCCACAGAACTAATTCAAGCCATTTTATCATATGTATGCAGAGTTGGAGGAAGCCCATCAGAAGTGTCATCCCTGCTGGTACGTCTTTGCACACAAGTACTTGGTATGGACGTGCAGCCCTTGCTGGCTGAAGCTGAAGGAATGGGTCAAGTTCATGGTGATGGATCCCTTTCTGGACCTGGCTATTACCATCTGCATTGTGCTCAACACACTCTTCATGGCTCTGGAGCATTATCCCATGACAGATGACTTCAACAAAATGCTGTCTGTGGGCAACCTGGTGAGTGGGAGACGGTTAGGTTGTTAGTATGAACTGCATGCAGAGGGACAGTCGCACACCTTCTTTGGTGAGACAGAACAGTATCTAGTAAGCTGTTTTGTTCAATAAAAAAGTTCAGAAGCGTTTGTCCTGAAAATATATTTTTCACGCTCTGCCTGTCTCCCCACTTGTCATGTTAAGGGGGCATTCCCACTCCTTCAGCAGCTTGCTCATTATACCCAGCCCTGCACAGCTTGCAACATGCAAAAACAGCACTTCTCAAGTCTGTTGGTCATTACTGAAGACAAAGTGGTTGGAAGAGACAGGCTTGTTTCCCTGTGCAGCATTTTTTTAAAGAGTGTAGCCTCTAGAAGGAGGGGTGATGTGAGAGAACTTCAGAAAAGACTTTCATTGGACAAAAGTAGGAGGAATTGCTTAACATTTGCAACTAAAGCTAAAATCTCTTAATGATTACAACAATACTCCATTGTACCCTGTTAGGGGAAGTGGTGGCTCCATGGTTAGAGGACTGTTAAGCACAGGATTGTGGTGTGATACCCATGTCCACTAAACTTGCTGTGACTGCTCCTGGCTTTTAAGATGGGTTATATGAGCAAAACCTTGTATTGTACAAGTGCATATGTATATTTACAGATGAAATGTACTTATTTAACACCCAATGGACCTGATTGTGCCACACACATATTATGTCATCCATGGAAAAAATGCTTTCTCACAAGGAAGCAATGTGCTGAATGAGCAGATCTATTCACTTCTGTGTTTTTAAGGCTACACCTACAGGTTTAGGATAGACCTTACACCCTAACATATGATTGGATTTACATTTGATTTTACTTTCAGTTTGTGCAACTGGCTGCTGGTACTGAACCATACAATTAACTCACACTTTTCTGGACTTTGTGTTATTTTTCTTTTAAATCATAGTAAAGATATAGCATGTGTGGTGTTTGGAGCACACCGCTTTTCGTGGGTTTTATTTTCCATAGCAGCATTTCGGGACGCAGATACAAAAAATAAAAACATTCAATTTTCACATTTGTTAGATCACACTAATTACGAATCAACGTAATCAGAGTAACAACAGTAAAAGTTCAGGTAATTAGTGAGGAAACAGTCAATATCACATCAGAAGCTATGTTTAAACATCAGGCCAAAGCTAGGGTAGTTTCTTTGGATTTTGCTGAGTAGCCTGTGACCCGCATACTTCAGCGGAACACAATTACAATAGACGGTGGCATTAGTATTATAGTGTACACACAAGACCTTGTGTTGAAAAATGGTTGAGTGTGTCGTTAAGTTGGGGCACGTGTAAGTTGTACGTGTGTGACACATTATGCAATGCCTTGCAAACAACACCATACATTCATGTCAGCATGTTCTAGGCATTGCACTCAGGCTGCACAGTGTATGTTGTGAGTAGTCAGCCTGTATTATGTCTTGGAGAGAGTTATGTCAGGACAGCAGTGCCCAAATCAATATGTCTCTCTGCACTTGGTCAGCCTCAGCATTTGAACATGCTGCCTGGTGTTTATCGAGGTGTAGATGTGGGGCGGCTCGCCTCAGCGGTGGGGTCGAGGGACCATATTGGGTGACAGAGTCTGTCCGTGAAAATATATGCCTCCTCCCACCCTGGATAAAGTCGTCGTTTTTGCATGACTGATGCTATTATCGACTCTGTCTCACCTCCATCTCAGCACCAGTGGAAAGGCAGTGCTGGCCATGACTGCTTTGAACAAGCACAGTACTGTCAATTACCTTCAGGCAATGACACTTCGAATGCTGGGACATGTCACACAGTTGCCTTGTGTGCAGGATTGATGGAAGCACCACAAAACAGAGAGTTGTTACCCTTGATATATTGTTTAAATGCAGGTACACATTTACATTATTAATTACAGTTGCTTATATGGCTAGTTATGTAATTAATTACATTCATGTGATTAAATTATTCAAGTCTGCATTCTCTGAACAGAGTAAATCTGATCTCCTTTTCTCTCAAAATCTGCTTTTTCACTAACAATTAAAACTGATTAAAACTGCTTTTTTTCTGATAAGTGGGTTCCTGCTTTTCATCTAAAATGTGAACAGATTGAAACCTGTTTCGCAATTTTAAGAACTAGAAAAGGATTTATATGACAGTCACACATGCCAGATATTAGACAACTCAAATGTGTCTTCATTTGAGAGGTAAATAGTAACTTTGTAAATAGAAATTTGTATTTGATTTTTTTTGTTGCTTATGTCCCGAAAAGGAATTCATCAGAGTGTTTTTAAACTGAAAATTCATAATTCATAATTATTTGTAATGAGTAGATTGACAAAGATATTTATGATAAATTCTTCAAATTATTTGACACTAGTCAAGATAATAAAAAAAAACAACCTGAATGTTGTTTATTGTGTTTGTTATTTATGTAATTTGAACTTTGTGTGAGCTAAAAAAAAGAGAGAAAACAGCCACACCTTCTCATTTTCATCTATAACCCAATATTTGCATCAGCCCCACACCTTTTCACTCATCAGTTGGAGTATGTATGCAGGTTGAGCATTTACATATGGACAGAGCAGTACATATATATGGAATGCATTCAGCATTTAAGCTAAGCATTTAAACTTAATTCAGTTGGAAATGAGCTGGATTACTCACTGATAATTCATCACACATTGAGTCGAAAACACCATATAACTACCCAGACTAGGTTCCGGCTTTTGAAAAAAACAACCTCCTCCTACACGCTCCTTAAAACCATCATGTCTAGCCTACCCAAGTAGACCATGTTTACTTTTGTAGACAGCTGTGGTGATGTCAAATGGGTGCCAGTGCACTGCATCCCACAACCAGAATGTCACAGAGCCTCTCCTCTCCTGCTCTGTTGCCACTGCTTAAACCTCCACACTTGGACCATCCTGAGTTGTGTGTGCAAAGCATAGCATAACACCCACCCATGTCTCTCTGAAGACCCTGTGCTCAAACTCGTCATGAAGCACAGAACATAGCTGAAGTGAATTCCTTTTTGTGTGCTTACACCATAATGCACTTGAGTGAGTAGAGTCGAGAAGAGAAAAGACTGGCAGGCAACCTTGAGTCAGGATGAGTCATGTGTGTTTGGTGAGCACTTCAGTAGATCCTCATGTTTCACCTCCTTGTGGAGGAGCCTTCCTTTGGTTGGTTCTCAGGATCTGAGTTCAGAGGTTGATTATAGGCTTATCCATCTGGAAAACATGCTATACTGATCACAGATGGATGAAGATATTTCTAGATGAAGTTATCATTAATAATGTCCTTCAAATGCCAAATGAAGTATTCATATACCACCAAATATTAAAATGTATACTAACAATACTGTTCCAAAGGAATCTGTAGGTAAATAGTAGTGTAAACAATCATGTAATGCCCAAGCACTGTTTTAGGGTGATTAGGGTGAATATTTTAGGTTTCAGAAAAGAGGACCCTGGAAACATACAGTCATCCAGTAGGCCTAAGCTATAGGACTGAGGCAATGTATGTAAGGGTGGGTTATAAAACCTATAAACCATTATTAATAATTGTATTATTATTATTATTATTATTATTATTATTATTATAAGAAGAAATCATGCTCTCTCTCTCTCTCTCTCTCTCTCTCTCTCTCTCTCTCTCTCTCAGGTGTAGGTACTTATAGACCAGTTGTGGCATGAAATATATGTGACTTACACAGTAATAGCAGTTACTGAAATCTGCTAGCTGTGTGTGCTTTTGATAGTGTATGACCACACAAACATAATGTCTGCTTACCAAAGAATCTCAGGAAGAGGTTCTGTGGTTAAATTCATGTGACATGTGGAGATAAGAGCCCCAGCTTAGCAGCTGTCATTCCCTCAGAACCCAAAAATTGCCAAAAACAAAAACAACAACAAAAAAGAACAGGTGGTGCTAAAAGGTTGATGGTGCTTTTTATAGTGACGTGTTTAAGCCTGTAAAAGTCACTCTTTTCTTCTACAGTTGCAAATGTATTGCAACTGTAGAAGCAAATGCTGATGTGAAATCAATCCTTTTACACTGAAAATGTACCAAAAAGTAGTTTTTCAAGCTGTTGTGATTCATCGTATGTTGTGTTTTTTTATTCTATTGTTGTGCTGGCATGGTGGCGCCACATGTAGTGTGTTTCACACAGCACTTGTGGCTTGTGGGTTTGATCCCCGCTTGAGTTGCTGTCTGTGAGGAGTTTTGTGTGGCTTCTGGGCTGCTGCCCTGTCCAGGGGGTATTCCTGTCTTGTGCCCGATGTCTCCAGGTGGGCTGTGGATCAACCATGACCCCATTCAAGAAGATGATCATGGCTGACGGACTGTATTGTTGTATGAAACTGGTGCACAAGCCTAAAGAAAAATGAGATTCATGCAAATAAATTGAAACTCAGACTCGTATACATCCGCTATGCATATGAGTGTAAGGAAGGATCTTGGAAAGTGGTAGATGTATAACATTCTCAATGGACACTACAAAAGGCAAACGCTACAAAATTATACATAAATTTGTGTTTCAAATTACAGCAGTTACAATTACAGCAGACAAAGGGATTAGATGACAGCATGAGCCACAAACATTTGCTGAAAGAACAGTACTTATCAACAGAATACCACTATTTTAGCTCACAGGTTTAAATGTGCTTGTGCACAAAGTGTTGTGTTCATAGTCTAATTATTGCCTCAGGAATAAAATAACACCCCTTTAGAATCTTTTGGGTGGCAAACAACTTCAGCTTCTTTGTGGCTCTATTCGCTGCACTCTCTCTCTCTCTCTCTCTCTCTCTCTCTCTCTCTCGCTCTCTCTCTGTTGTATACGCACTCTGGACTTGGCCTAGGGCTTTACGTTGTCAAAGACAATCTATCACATCACAGTTTTACACGATAGACGCTAGACTGTCCTTTGGAATGTTGTTTGATAAGTTGGATGGAAATTCTGCCAGAAACCTCCAAATAATCAGGACGTCCCCTTCCTTTCGGTGCAGTGTTATAATAGCATCTGGCAGCAGCCTATCAAGGCTAATGAGCAGTATGCTGAGCTAATTACTCTGTGGAGATGAAAATGAGACTGCAGCTCCTTTTTGTTCAAAGGTGAGTGTTGACAGTGCTCCACTTGAGGCGATGGAGGATGGTGTTCCAATCCCAGTCACAGTAAATCTGTGTGTTCATGCATCTTGCTTACTTCAGCACAGAGCTGCTATAGGTTTCAGGTGTAGTAAGCATCAGTGATGTTTGTACCTTTCCAAGCAGGATAGATGCCCAGACAGTGCTTTGGCTGATGGAAGATTAAGGCAGATATGCTTCAGTAGATCTTGTCCATGGTGAAACCAAACTATTGCAAGAATGTGGTGTCAATTAACTTGCCACAATATGGTGTGAACATGGTGTCTGGCAATGCCTTGTCCATGCTGAAACCAAAATGTCATTATAAAGAGCTAGAGATGAGGATAACTAGTGCTGTGCGGTTCAAGAAGGGAAAAAACTGACTTCAAAGAAGTTGGAAGAGCTCCCTTTTTTGCCAGATCTCCATGTTAATGTTTAGATTAAAGAGGTGATTACCTGATACAAACAGCCGAGCATGCACAGAGATGATATAATATTCAAGTCTGCTAAGCTTCACAGGGCTCTGGCCAGTGACAGGGCAAACCAGCTTTAAAAGGCCCAGCTCCAGCTGTGAAGCTCTCAGCCTCTCCCACTGCCTGTGTCACGTATCCCATGTCACATCCATGAGCTTGTCCCTGAGCAACAACAAGCAGAACGACACACTCTCCAAAAAAAACCCACAAGCCAAACAAACAGCAGACCTGTCACAGGCGTTGTGGCTTTCACTAACGCACCAGCTCTCCCTAGCAGTGTCCAATGTCCCTGTCATCCATGGCTACAAAAGGCTAGTCTGTTCCATTTTATTGTATACGTCAGCATTTAATCCTTTGTATAAAAAAATGTTTTGGCTAAAATCCACATAGACAAGTCTTAGTAATGCAATCTGATGTCTAAATGAATTTAATTAAATATGAAAATGCAAGCAAGTACTAAGACTGCTTAAAATTTATTTGAGGAATACCTCCATCTTTTTCTTTCACACCTACAGGTCTTCACAGGAATCTTCACAGCAGAGATGGTCCTCAAGATCATTGCATTGGATCCATACTATTACTTCCAACAAGGATGGAACATCTTTGACAGTTTCATTGTTTGTCTCAGTTTAATGGAGCTTGGCCTTTCCAACGTGGAAGGACTTTCAGTCCTGCGGTCTTTCAGATTGGTAAGGTCTCTTCTTTAATGGTTTGTTTTTTATGGCCAGGGTACAGAAATGCATCATTTCCATTAGGATAAGTCTTATTGAGACCTTTCTGAATACAGTTTCTGTATTCTATATACTTACTTCCATTTAGAGGTTTTGTGTTATTGATGGTGAGCTCATTTGCATGACATTCCTTCCTGTAGCCCATTCTTTACTTTGCAAAAGTATTCACCCCCTTTAGTCTTTTACCTATTTTGTTACATTACAACCTATATTTAAATGTTTTATTTTTTATTTTTTCAACGTAATTGCATGTGATGTATCTGCACAAAATACTCTTAAGTTGGTGAAGTGAAATTAGAAAATATATATTAAAAAGAAATATTTGGAATAAAAGAAAAAAAGAAAATTGGCATGTGCATATGTTTTCACCACCTTTGCTATGAAGCACCTAAACAGTTCTGGTGCAACCAATTACCTGTGAGAGGCAGCACAGAGACCAAAGGTAACCCTGAAAGAGCTGCACACTCCACAGAGCTTGGCTTTATGGAAGAACTTAATCCAATTGAGAATCTGTGATCAGGCTTGAAGATTGAACTTGATTGAACTTGATTGAACTTGATTGAACTTGTTCACCAGCAGAAACTTGAAGGAGCTGGAGAGGTTATAATAATTCCAGGTTGTGAGGTAGCAAAACATAAAAAATGCCAATGGCAGTGAATACTTTCGCAAGGCACTTTAAGTGATTGCGTAGTATGGCTGGACAATATATAGTAAATACTGATATATACAAAACAATTATATATAAGATATTTTATGTGGAAATGTGTAATGTGTGGAAATGGCTTGGTTTCTGAAGGGATGACACTCAACAGAGTAACACATCAATTAAAGGAATACTTTATACTTTGTTAATATTTTGTATATCTACATTTCACTTAAATATATATTTTTGTTTGTGAAGAACATTTTCCTGAATCTGCCATAATTTTAATACAATTATAAAAGAGATACACTAAATGAGTGACAACATACTGCTGCTCCTTTTACTCTCATTGGACTCACATGATGCTCATTGTCATGGTCTACACATGTGCTTCATTTTGGATTAGATTATTTGTAGTGCGCATGTTAATGGTTATTTTCATCAGATTGCTGAGTAGAGTGTGCACATATACACCTCACTCTTAATCTGTAACCTGATTAGAGCACAAAGGCCTGCAAAATTATTTGCATGTAAACATAATCACTGTAAATGTGTAATGTGTTCTCTGTGCTGTATGCCATCAAACGAGTCATAAAACATGTATAATTGTAATCGTCACAGTGTGACGTGTTCTGTAGCTAGCAGGCCAACAAGCTACTTCAGTTATCTAGGCTTTAATGAAGCATTTAGACACCCCTGACTACATGAATTTCACAATGAATTAGCAAGTGTCTCAGCACTTTTGTCCATATAGTGGATATTAGTGGTGTCCAATCCTCCTCCTGGAGCGCTATGAAATCCAACTCAAATATGACCATACAGCCAGTCAAGGAGTTTTGAAGGCAATAATTAGTTGGATCTGGCACAATAGATTGGGGTTGTATCCAAAGTCTGTGAAAAGGTAGATCTCCAGGTGCAGGGTTGGAGACCATTTCTATAAATAGAATGTTATTATGTTGTTAAGCTCATTTGTGTTGTTTAGAATAAACGACTGTTGCCAGATGCATGGAGACAGTCTTGTTATATTGTGTTAACACTGTAACATTCACATGTATGACATATAGCTGATGCTCTTATCTAAGCGACTTGAGGTGAGCTGAGCCAGAGTAGTATTAGGAGTCTTGCCCAAGACCCTTATTGGTGTAGCACAGCATAGTTGCTCAGACTGGGAATCAAACCCCAGTCTCCCACACGATGTGGAGGCTCACTGGTGGGGTTATCAGTTGCACCACACCAACCACTACAATAAGTAGTGTTATTACTGTTTCATCAAATCAACTTTTTCTCCCACAGCTAAGAGTCTTCAAGCTGGCTAAGTCATGGCCCACCCTGAACACACTGATAAAGATCATTGGGAACTCTGTGGGTGCCTTAGGAAACCTTACACTGGTGCTGGCCATCATCGTCTTCATCTTCGCTGTGGTGGGCATGCAGTTGTTTGGGAAGAATTATGAGCTGTGTGTGTGCAAGATCTCCAAGGATTGTATACTGCCACGGTGGCACATGAAAGACTTTTTTCACTCTTTCCTCATTGTGTTCCGGGTGCTGTGCGGCGAATGGATCGAGACCATGTGGGATTGTATGGAGGTGGCTGGACAGCCGCTCTGCATCCTGGTCTTCATGCTGGTCATGGTGATCGGGAATCTGGTGGTAAGTGTATAAGCTTCTTTTTTGGATTGTTCCTGAGTAATGCGGTTTGTTTTTTGGGGGTTTTTTTTGAGTAGATGAGTAGACTGAGTAGTTACTGTTGTGCTGTAATGTGCAGGACGGTGAACTTGTGATCTAATTAGATAATTGCTACAGAATGTGATCAGAACACTGAAAGCATAAGCTTTGAAATCTATGGGTTTGGCACTAGAACAGTGGTCTCAGTAAAACATTTTAGGGCAATTTTGTCGACAGACTTTGGAGACTGACTTTGTAGATGGATGGATTGTGTCTCCCTTGGGTCAGCTTGGCTCTGTTTGGCCTGTGCAAACACAGTCGACCCGTGTTCCCTGCTGTCAACAAGCATAGCTAAGAGCTTGAACCTTGCAGGGTCCCTCCAGCAGATTACTCTTGTCACAGAGCTCCCATTTTCACTATCCATCTCTCTCGGTTTCTTTCATTCTCCCTCTCTCTCCTCCCTCAATCCCTCTTTCTGCCTCTCTGGGGTTCTTCACTGCTCTAATACTCTGTCTGTCACTGTCTCTTTTTCTTAGTCTATCCTCCCTCTATCCTGTGCTCATTCTCCCTCTCTTTCTCATCAGGCATTGCTTACAGTGTGTCCAGTGGCTATAGACTTTGGCAGGGCTAGTCTGTAATGGAAACAAGTGGAGAAGCCCTTCTCAGGGGGCCTCTTACTAAAGAGCGTTCTGACACTTTGGTGCCTGCTACAGCTTTTTATATGAAGAGGCTGGTCGTTCCCACTTGTTTAAGAGTGATGTGTTTAAGTTCAGATGCATTTAGGTGTGCTCCTTGCCTTGTGCCTTTGTGTAATGAGAAAAATATTAGTTCTCAAATGTTTTTTTTTTTTCTGAATCCAGATGTTTCTAATGTGGTAAATAACATATAGTTAACTTCCAGACACTATAACTCTTTCCCATTTATGATGGGATGGGTAAAGTATTTAACTGAATAGCCTGCAAATGTTACTAGATGACTGTCAGCCCTTTATGAAGTACTTTGGTCAGGATGAATTATAGATGAGTTTGAGTAAGTGCTTCCATTCTGTTAGCAAATATGTGGTACTCTGCAATGGATTAGCCCATGTTCAAGAGGTATTCCTGCTTGTTTCAAACAATTCCTGTTTTTTCTCTTTTTTTTTTTTTTGTTAGACAATGAATTTGAGAAAATGCTTGTAGCAGACATCAACTCATGTGACCAAACAACTTGTGCTTTTTCTCATCTGACCATAAAAATAGTGTTTTTTGTGTAATGTTAAATGGAATGAACTTAAGAAAGCTTAATAAATGGAATGTCCCATCCATCCTTGTTCGTGGTCTGCTGAGAGCAGTGCTGGTTGTACAGTGTAACAGCAGCAGGGAGGAAGGACCTGCGATACCGCTCCTTCACACTCCTACGGTGAAGCAGCCTGCCACTGAAGGAGCTGCCCAGTGCTAGAGTCTCATGCATGGGGTGGGAGTCATTCTGCATCATGGATGCTAGCTTGGCTAACATCCTTCTATCTCCTTAACTATACCTTGCATCTTCTCCATCACTAAACTGAGTTCTTGCGAAAGCTTTGTGTATCTGCCTACGTCTTTTTCTGCCTAATTGGGCAAGTGCAACCAGCACCAATTAGCCCCATGCATCAGCTAATATTGTCTTTCTCAGTGGGACTGCCTCAAGCTAACAGCATCCTTTGCTTATGTACTTGTTCATGCATGTTTTCTTCATTTTTCTTTCATCTCTCTCTCTCTCTTGATTTTTTCTCTCCGTCTCTCTGCCCTGTTGTCATTGACTAGTTATTGTGAACTCACTGGGAGATGTAACATCTTTCAATGTGGCACATTTGTAGAATTGCCACAAACGTGTCAACATTTGTCAATCTTGTCTGGAAGAATGAAATAATAAACATTCATCTTAATTACAGCTTTCATCAGTCGCATACCTAAACTACAGCAGAGGTTAAAGTGAAGTGATGGAAGTTGAACTGGCTGTCTGCAGCATGCCTGCAATGTGTGCTCTGTGCTTGAAGCACAGCCTGGTTAATAATAGCTGCAGTTTATCATGGTTTACTAAACCATGTAAAAGTCATGTTTTGTATGTTAACCTCAGGCATAACTGTCTTCAGGTTTAACGGCTGATCCTTAAGCTTGTGATCCACCCATTCTGTTGAGGTCCTTATATCACCTGCTTTTAGTTATAGCAGTTGTCTGGAATTCACACTGGGGTTCAGCTCACCGGTGTCAGTCAACCTCCTACAGTCTACCTGCAACTGATTTACCTCATTTATATTATATTAGTTATTTCATTTTTATTCATGATCAGTTTTATTATTTTTTACATTTATAAAATATTGGTATTTTCTTTTCTTTCAATCCTTTTTTTACTGAAAATTAAAATAAGATACATCCTCAGTGTAGGGAAAATAAAAGGTGATGGATTGTTCAATTGACAGGCAGTAGGTAATGAATGAATGTATTCAGTTATTGCTTCATAATATAAACACTGACAGGCTCCAGTCCCTGTGCTTCTCTTCCACATGATGTGGATAACAGGTGTGACTGTCCCCCAGATACCTAAAACGAGAGTGTTGTTTCCACTTGGAGCAGAGGAAGAAAGAGAATGAGGAGCAATGGAGGGGCTAGCATTCCTCAAAATCCAGAGTGTAGGGCACACATAAACACAAAGGCATTACACCACCGTCCACCTCCCAGCAACACTGCGAAAAGCAGAAGGCCTGGGCCTCTGGTGTGAGGCACGGTAACCTGAGAGCTGAACATGTGGGTCATTGTAGTTCAGGTGTACTTGATCCTGGTGTAAGCAACTGCCAGTGTCCACTCACTTTCTAATCACCTCCTCTAATCACAGTGGGTGTGTTGTCTGAGCATAGAGCATGTCTCACACACCTGAGCTCTGCAGCTCATTAGTTCACTGAGACTAAAACGATACACTACATACAACCAGTTCTAATGAATGCATTCAACTACTTTAAGTTGCACCCTGTGCTGAAATATATGTGGAAATGCACAGACACAGTGTGTCCCATCCCTGTAGAGAAGTACTGCCAATAGAATAGGACTCAGATAAACATGAACATGAAACTGTGTTCTCTAGTGCAATCAAATTCTTACAGCCATTCTTCAGAATGTAGCAGAAAGCCTTCCCTGGACTGTAGGGAGAGTTTGCAGGATAAACACTTTTTAATACTCAGTGACTGAGCAGGTGTTATAATATGCTCTTAGTGTAGTGTATCTGGCCATACCTTCTTTATAAACAGTTTCTTTGGGAGCTTTTAGCTAAAATTAATATTAACGGCAATATTAACTCTCAAGGATTCATGAGGGACCATGCAAGTGGGCATCCACGATTCCCACTTTTGCAGCGATGGATATAGAGAGTGGTTTTCTGCTAACTTTGTTATTTTAATATTATGGTGGAAATCAATACCCTAAAAGATCTCTGTTGCCTAACCCCTAACCCCTTGATGCTCCCAACAACCAGTCTTGCAAGTTTTATTTATTTATTTACTTTGAAGAAGCATTCTTAGAATGTAGAAGCATTCTTAGCAGTTGTTTTTGTAAAGCCGCTTAGCTGCCCACACATGAGTTTTATATCCATGGCTGTTCAGAGTTGTATATGGTGCTGTGTTTTTCTTACTTTTCAGTTTGTATTATTAGTTTACAAGTGCATAGCTGTGTCAAACAGACCACATTTCTGATCCCATGTAAAATGCATGTGAAGGTGAATGTGAGTGTGCCTGTGTGTGTGTGTGTGTGTGTGTGTGTGTGTGTGTGTGTGTGTGTGTGTGTGTGTGTGTGTGTGTGTGTCAGAGTGTGTGTGTGTCAGAGTGTGTGTTTGGATGCATGTGGGCTTGCAGTCATCACTCCAGATGGGTGTGGATACGCTTTGGGTCGATGCACCTGCGTGAATAATCATAATTATTTAAAGCACGGCGCTGAAACTGGAGAGGTGAATGTGCCATTATCAGATGGGTGGCTTCCCAGATGCCCATTAAATCTTTTAGGGGTAAAGTGGAGACTTCATGGCTGTCTAAAATATAACAAATGCTGTCCACTCATACAGTACTCTGAGGCAGGAAGGCGCCCAGACATGTCTGAATCGAGGTGCAGATCCCTAACCATCTAAACATCATTTTGTTGGGTGAAAAAAATGCTAATGCAAAAATAAATGCTAACAGCTAACGGTAACACAACTAAACACCAATGATCGATGCCTTGGCAATGTCAGGGCCTGTTGTTGTTTTTGTGATTTGGTTACAGAGGTCTTCATCATTACACTGCCTTTTAAGGCACTGGTTTATGAGACAGCATGGCAGCAGTGCACTGAGGCAGCTATCTTTACCTTTGGACACAGGCCGTAAGTGTGCAGATTGGTCTCAGACAGGTCAATGACAGGAGCAAAAAAAGGGTAACTAAAAGTTTATAAAATACCAGATTTAAAAATGCTGCCTTCACCTCTAATTTTAGCAAGTTGCAGATGATAATAAAGCTGCATTGGCAAAAACAGTGTGTATCACAATAGATATTATATACTATTGTGATTTATTACAATACTGTAAGCAATGTGATATATTGCAATTTCTGTTACATTTGTGTCACATTTGAGTAAAGCTGTCAAAAACATTATCATATGAACTAAATTTACTTATAGTCAATCAGAGCTGTGGGATCTGATCTGAAACAGCACTGCAATCTAGCGGTCAGAGATTACTGATACAGCACTGTAAAAATACCTTGATATACATTTGATACTTTGATATACAATCGTCAAAAATCCACTAATCTTTTCACTCCGAAGGAAGGGTTGGATTGCAATTCTATTTGGAAGGAAGCCACGGGTTACCAGGAACAATAAATGATATGGGCAATATTTAATGAGCTACACATACAGAAATAGTCTCTCGATATGGTGTCGGAATGGAGTAGAATAGAATAGTGGTTCCTAATGGTGTCCTGTCATAATTCAACCCATGAAGCTAGAATATTATCACTCGGTTCCTGCAGATTTTACAGTAGGGATGCAATGTTGATACCACATCTATTAGCATCCCACACATTTTCAGTCAATCTGGTGATGTGTCTGGCCATGGCATAGTAACTGTGTCTTCAAGGCGAGCTCTTGAGACAGCAGCAGTTTGTGGACAAGCTTTTCCTGTTGGAATAGCGCACAAGAGTTCAGGAAAGGTAGGGCCACTGGTTACAGGAGCTCATTCACGTAACGTTGGGCTGTGAGAGTGCCTGTATTAAAGACCAAAAGTGATCTAGCATTGTACGAAATTGCCACACACTATGAAGCCACACCTTCCGGACACGTGACAACAATCCATTGATCTTGCCCCTGACTGTGGTGCCTCCACACATATTCACTGGTCATCTCCACCATGACAAAAGCGGGACTCATCAGTAAAGATGACTTGCTGTGATTCTGAGGGACAGTCCATGATGACACCATTGCAGTCGTGCATTAAAATCGGTTGATTCCTTCTGGGTGCAACGGTTGTATTGTATTGACTGTATCACTATTGTCTGAATCAGTTTTATTCAGCACTGGTATTCACTTAAATGTGTGAACATCAAATAGAGAGGAGAGAGAGGTTGGCAGACAGATGATACATGAAACTCCTGGGGCCTATCAGAACCATATTTTTCCAAGAAACATTAACATTCTGTGACCATGAGTCAATAAACATTCAGGCTGAAACCTCTGAAGAACTTTGACCTGTCTCAGGTGCTAAAGACACTCCCCAATAGCATGTGTCACAGATGCTTGAGTTTTGTGAGCTATGAACCCCCTCAGCTCTCCTGTGTATCAATATGTGTATGTGTGTGTGTGTGTGTGTGTGTATGTGTAATCACGAACTGCTATTGGTTGCTGGCTGCAGAGGCCTCTTTAGTGTGCTACTAAGTGTTAATTCTGCAGTAGGTCTGCTGGCAGTTAACACCTTACTGCTGTCAAGTGGCATCCTTCAGCATTGTTTGTCCTCTAGCCTTTAAATGTCCAATACCTTGTCTGCTGGAACATGAGCTAACCCTTCCTCAGCCAACCCTTTTTATTTTTGTTATCCTTGCTGAAGGAACAAAAACACTCCCATGATTACTAGAGTAAACTAGACTAAATTGAAAAGGAAAAATGCAGAACAATAACAATAATAAGAATTGACCTTCTTAATGAATTGGCATTGATTGGCTGGTGCATTTTACGATGATCATACATATTTAAAATTCTCCTGTTGCTCTCTCATACAGTAAGTGTCTTCTACTTTCCACATTAATATATGATTTTATGAGGCCCAGTAAAATCCTTCCTTATTTTAGTATTGATTTTATAAGACCCTTTATAATGGCCAAGCTTTTAATTATTTGTAATTGTAGAAGTTATTAAGGTCTCATTTTATTTAGATGTATTTAATCCCTATACTAGTTTATCCCCCCAAAAAATAGAGATTAATTTTTGTTCCAAGTTTATTTCAACTATCATGTATTTCA
Organism: Acestrorhynchus altus; assembly: GCA_034509495.1. Classification (NCBI taxonomy): domain Eukaryota; kingdom Metazoa; phylum Chordata; class Actinopteri; order Characiformes; family Acestrorhynchidae; genus Acestrorhynchus; species Acestrorhynchus altus. Next base: position 13,450,436 of record CM067507.1, on the reverse strand, counting down.
TATTAATTACATGTGAAGTCACACATTTTATGACAACTAATTTGACAGTTGATGACAGTTAAGAAGATCATCATTACATTTACATTTACATTTACATTTGTGGCATTTAGCAGACGTCCTTATCCAGAGCGACTTACAAAATTGCTTTGCTGTTCACTTAGAATATCCTTAGCTAGTAGACAAGGCTGGAATCTAGAGATTCCTCAGGCTTAGATCCTGTTGAAACAAATGTCTTTATGGAGTTAAATACTCCTGAAACAGAGTCTTCAGTCTGCGTTTGAAGACAGTGAGGGACTCGGCTGTTCGGACTCCCAGGGGAAGTTCGTTCCACCATTTTGGTGCCAGAACAGAAAAGAGTCTGGATGCATGTTTTCCTTGCATTCTGAGGGATGGTGAGCTGTGCTCGAAGCTCAAAGGTCTCTTGGTACAGCTCGTGTTTTGACCATTGTCATCATGTATGGAGGGGCTGGTCCATTTTTGGACCAGTGATCATCAGTTTCCTACACATGAGAGTAAGCCATAGAAGGTCTTGGCTGGCTGGCTGTTCTCAGAGTCCTATGTAAAAGCATATTAAGGGATGCCTACAGAGATGACCACTTCCATGAAAGGATTGTAAAAAAAGTGGATTCAGGAACTTGGAGAAGTTCACAAGGAGTGAACTAAGGAACAAGAGCCAATATGCACAGACGTCTCCAATTAAGAGGCTACAACTGCAGCATTCCTAATATCAAGCCACTCCTGAAGCAAAGACAGTGTCAGAAGCATCTTACCTGGGCTGAGAAGAAAAAGAACTGGGGTGGGTTTCCCAAACACTCCTTAGCCCAAAGATAATTTTTAGACGGTTGAATAAGCTTCATATTGAGCACTCTCTATCCCAGTTAAGACATTCTTACGACTAAGATGTTTTTGGAAAACTGAGCCCTAGGATATTGTTCCACTCCACTCCATCTTCTTTTCATATTAAAGTAAATTTTGCATTTAATTTGGAAATTAGGGAGAATCCTGGAGTCTCAACTCAACCTTCTAGAGGAAAAGTAGAGAGGTACAGAATCCAAGGTGTCCAATGTGAAGTTTCCATAGTCTGCTGGTGTTGGTGCACTGTGTTGTATTAAGTCCAAAGTCAACACAACATCTACCAGGAGATCTGCTGACAAGCTTTATGCCAACTTCCTTTTCCAGTAGCTGCCCACACTGCCAAAACCTCTACCAGCTGATTTGCTAAATTGGCCAGACAACTTTCTGGACCTGAACCTGAAGATGAGAAACACATGACCTAGCAATACAGGTGAGCTGAAGGCTACTTTCAAACCATCCTGGTCTTCAGAAACATCTCAACAGTGCCAAAAGCTGATTGCCTCCATGCCATGTCACACTGATGGAGAAATTTGATAAAAATAAAAAACAAAAAATACTTAAAACATTTAATGTAATGAATATAAAATATGACAGTTTAATGTTTATCACAATATTCAAATATTATGCACCAGTAAATGATCTACAGATGTTTGCATAGTTCAACTCTATCTGTTGATACAACAATGTTTTGGTTTTGGTTAAAAGTTAAACTTGGAGTTAGGACCAGGGCTAGAATTACAAAGGATTAGGCAATGGGTAGCCACCTCTGCACTCAGGGAGTGTTCAGCAGTTATGGGCTCAAGGATGCTACATTTGTGAATTTTGAGGGACAAGAAAGTATTGTTCCCTCACTTCCTCCTCCCTCAAATCCTGCCAGTTCAGGGGATCAAACTAGACACGTTCTAGTTTTAGGCCCACTTCTCTAACATTTAGGTCAGATCCCTTCTTAGGCAAGCCAGAAAAAAAATCATACATCCTGTAAACCTATGACACACGTTCCATCCATATGTCTAGGCCACAGATGGTTGGTAGTGTGTTCTGGGAGAGTGGGACTGTCTGCAGGGTCACAAGTCAGGGGTTAAGCCAGCATTCCATTAAGGATTAGCATCACACGCTGCAGCTCCCTCTGGACATGCTAGGTCACTACAGATCTCTCACAGAGGGTACAAGTATTTAGAAAAGAGGGCAGCAGTGGAGTCTATGGGTCCTCGTGGTAAGATTATGCATGCCTGCTGTGAACAGTTTAACCCCTGGAGTCAAACAGAGCCACAAACACAGCCTAGTTAAGTGAGGACTTCAGTGAACACTGTGTGCTATTTTAATTAACAAAAGCTTCTAAAAAGAATGTTAGGCACATGAAAAAAGTGAATGTGCCTGCCTCTATGATGCATGCTTACGGTGCAAAAATTTAGATACTCTGCAGGGTCAGTAATTTATCAAATATTGCAGCTTGTAAAGGCTTTTTGTTGCAAACTAGGTCTACAAATTCTTGTTCTACAATCTCCCATTCTTCCTTTCAAAAGGCTTCTAGTTTTGTGTGGTCACTACTCTTTTCAGATCTGTCCACCTCAATGGTGTTTAGCTTGGGAGACTGTGAAAGTCTGTTATAGAAGGTATCATCTTTAGCTTTTTACAGATGTGGTCTTTGCTGGTATTTGATTAAATGCATTCCCTCTACCAATCCTTTGTTCCATGCGCCACTGGCTGCAACACAAGCCCAAACACAACTGATCCACCTCAGTGCTTAACAGTTGGAGAGGTGTTTCATTCATGAAATTCTACACCTTTTCTCCTAGCATATAACTTCAAAATAGCTTCAACAGTTCAAAGGGCTTGTTTACAAAACTTTAATCCAAAACTTTATGCCTTTAGGAGATCAGTTAATCTTCTACACCAGGGGTCACCAACCCTGTTCTTTCCTTGCTGTAGACATTCAACCCTAATTTGCCACACCTGATCCAACCAACTACTGCCTTCAGAAGTTATTGATGAATGAAGTTATTGGATGAATGGGGTGTGTTAGATTTGGATTGGACTTGAAACCTGCAGGAACGTAGCTCTCCAAGAGCAGGGATTGTAACCCTCATTCCACACAGTCTGGTTGGCATATTTCAGTAGACAGGGTCCAGATAGGGGATCCAGTCTGATACTCACAGTGAAAATGCTTATATTTCAGAATTTCCAAGTATTTGTTTCTAATCTGAACACAATCTTCAAAGGAAGGAATAAGATAAGATCAACCTGACCTTCTCGTACGTAAAAACAGACACCCCACTCTTTATTTGCTTTTACAAACCTTTTCTTTTCTTTTTTTGTTTTAAGATTTACAGTTGTTTATTTTCAGGTGTAAATGGAATGGATTTTCAATTAGACCTTAGACTTCACTGTACATTGTAATTGCATTTGGAACACAACACTGACATTGTGTCCCATGGTTAATCTTAAAGATTGGACAATTAACTATCATGGTTATACCTATGGCTGCTGTGGGCAGTGCACATACTCCCTTCCTCATCAACTGACTGACACATCCACCACCTGTTGTCTTACAAAGGTACAGTCTGATAACACCAGTCAGCTGCTTATGGTGTGTTGCATAGATAATACTCTATTTATAGTGTGTGGTCTGTGGAGCTTGCTGGGTTTGTGTTAGACTCTCATCTCCAGTGAAGGCATGTGAGACGGCCAACACCGGAGCTACCTACTCTATGAGATCATTGAGCTGCATTACAGGTTAAGGACCGCGTTCAAATGCATCCCCTGGGTCATCACTTACCCGTGCCAATCAGTTTTTTTATACATGTTTGTGATCCCTATGCTTGTAAACAGAGGCCAAGAGGAATGAGATGGAAATGTATTGTTTAACCTCTTAAACTCTTAAACTCCCAAGAACCACTGGTAGTTAATTTCTGCACCACTGGTATGACTTATGAACGGCTCAGCCAGTTTGCATTGCTTTGTATGAGTTTACTGAGTACTAATCCTTAAGGTGTGAAAAAAGAAAATCATAGAGTATAAGGGTTAAAGGGTTAAAGCACTGGAATGGGATGCCAACAGGAGTACTGAAAATTGTAGGTGCTAGTAAAGTTTTAAATAACATGGCCATATTCATGCAAATATTTAAATGATCTTTTTACGTTTGAAAATGGTAGTAGTCCATGATCTCCTGAAAATAACAATATATGGCATGTGTGACTTGTGTGTACTTTTCCAATTTTTTGGCAAATAAAATATGTCAAACCATAAAAACATCTGGCCTAGGGTTGTAAAGTTAACACATCCAATTCTTTCTTACAATATTGTTGGGACACTACTGAATATTGTAAAGCATGTCACTAGTCAGTGTTTTATAGCTACTGTTAACCGTCACATATTGGCCACCCATATTTTTGTGGAAGAAAATCACCCATATGCTGTCTAATAGATAGTGCACTGTAATGAACTGACAACAAAACTGAGCATGATTACACGACAGGCCGCTACCTGTGATTGCTTATTTATAGAGCTATTAAATGGGTGTACAAATGTGCATATAGTTATAGAGAGAGTGAACGGAGCGAGAAAGAGACACAAGTTGCAATGGGACACAAAATGTAATACAGCATTAGAATGATGGCAGCTGCCCAATCACCATGTTATGCACCAAAGTGTAGCTCTAGCCCAGTACAGTGATTGGCTGGCTAAAGCCATAGCCTAAGGTTTGAACTGTCTTGTCAGTGAACTGAACACTAAAGTTCACTGACAAGTCAGATGTAAATTCAGTATTCAAATGCAAATGTGGGTCTGGATTCACAAAAGGGTCTTCTTAGACATGCTGTGATGTTTTGTGATGTTTTTATTAACTTCATACTTAAAAAAAGTTAAGATAATAGGAATAGTTATTCTTCCAAATTCTCAATTTTACAGAATAATATCTACATTGTTTATGATAAGCTACAGCATAATAGGAAGACAATTGAGAAGATTTGAGAGAATTGCACTTAAGAGCTTTCTTATAAACCTCTTTTATATAGTTTATTATAAAATATTTAATTATATGTGTATATATATTTAATATTAACATCAGTTAGATTTTTTCCTTAGGAAAGCCTTTATGAATTTAGCCCCTGGTTGTTAAACAAGCACTGATGTCTTGCAAAAAACTTTACAGAAGGAAAACATGTTCTTAACTTTCAATGGAAGTCAAATGGAATGTAATTTTTTTTATCAAATCATTTTGAATAATTTCTATTTGCCCATTGATCATGACATTTGTGACAAATGGAGATTTTTTTTGTGTGTGTGTGTGACAGCTATATTTAAAAAAAACTATACTTTTTATATGCTTAGTATTTATTTTCTTTTTTCTTTGATGTAATCTGAATCTTATAAAAAAACCTGAAGCTGAAATACCATTGTGATGTGTTTGAACAAGAGTTTGCTTGAGACTCTTCAGCCATAATTCTGCTGCCTGTCTGGAGGCTCCAAGAGCATGCCTTCCTATCAATGGTCTCCTCCTGTGTTCCAGCTAAATGGCATCATTAGCTATCATGGGCACTTAATGTTTTCTGGAGTGCATTATTTCATTATAAAGGCCTCAAGTGGACTGGAAGACTTTATGGTTCAGTGCCCAGTTTTATTGCGCTTAGTGCCATGATGGCAGGCTGTGTAGTGTCTCAGCCTCTGTTGAGTATCGCCACCTCGATAAACATAATTCATTTTGCTCAGTCAGTGAAAGCACAAACGTGTTGATAATGTAAAGGCTTAAAGACAAGCAAGGCTGCCAAGCTGTCCAAAGCCAAGGCAGGAGCCTTTCATGATGAACCAGTGAGCTTTACTTCATTTTTCTCAAAGGCATAATTAATATTTTCTAAAAAGCATCTGTGCAACTTGTTTTTTAATGCAAATATAGTGCTCAAGGTGTAGTTTTAATAAACTATGCTTACATCTGAGACAAATACAGAGAGAGAGAGAGAGAGAGAGAGAGAGAGAGAGAGAGAGAGAGAGAGAGAGAGGATGGAATAAAATTGTTAGTCACCCCTTGAAAACCATTTTAACATATAATGCAAATACAGTTTAACATATTTAAAAATATTATCTTCATTTTTCAATATTCAAGGATGGAGGAAACATTGACAGCAAGGGGTTCTTCCTTGAATATCTCCCATTAAACTTGTGAAGTCTCTTTCTGAGAGTAGATGCTGCACTTTGACATAAAATGTAACAAGGTCTTATTTAAGACTTCTTTACACATATTGAGGTCTGCTCTTGGGCTGAATCCAATCCCAGACTCATATGCACCTACAAGGCATCAGAGAGTTATTTGGATCTCACCATGGTGATACCACTCACTTCAACAATGATGAGCCAGCTAAACCGAATGTTGAAGGTTTAAACAAGACATTTTATCAGTTTAAATGTGTTTAGTTATATCACTTTAAGCTCTTATTAATGTTAAATCAAGATCAAATGTTTCAATAAGTAAAAGGTTGGTCTGTGTAGCATTCATTTGAATTGATGTACATTGTTCATTTGATATATTTTTGATGTATTGGGAGGACATCTGAAACAGGCAGTCTGTCTGTGACTGTTTTATCCCCGTTAAAGCAAATCATGTTTTATTTATTGGCTTTAATGCTGTTTAAACAAATCTCTGTACTTTCCTCCTCTCCATAAATTAGATTAAAAAATGCAGTGGGCAGGCCCGGGACAGAAATGCATGATGAGTACGCAAACCTGAAGCGGAACAGGCATGCCTTAACATCAGTGTCACTCACGGTGAAAGAGCTAAGCTAAAGGCTGTGCATGCACTAATGCCTGCTTGACAGATCTCATTTTGGGGAGGAGTATACACAGCCCAGAGTTATGCATGAAGCCTATTCCACACACACACACACACACACACACACACACACACACACACACACACACACACACACAGTACACGTAGTACAGGACACAGGGCTGAATACCTCTATTTCCCATCTGTGGACACGGATGCCCTGGGCATTTTAGCTGAGTCATTCCATGCTCAAGTGTTGGCATGAAGCCACAAGTGTGCCTAATGCAATAAACGTGCATGAGTGATACCAAGCCCATCAACGCCAGGGGGAGAGAGTGTTTACGTAGGCTACATTGCTGTAGATTTAGCATTGTCCAATTTGGGTAATGATGTAACACTGAATATTAAAATAGAGCACAAGCCTTGCAGCATTTCCTAAAAATGAATGTGTGGGTATGTGCTTGGGTTATGAGTGCAAGTTTATTATGGTATTTTGCAAGGACCCAGATCACAGAATGCTTTTTTTTCATTTTTAATTAAAAAGTTTGATGTAATGTGAAAATATAGTTAAAGTTTAGAAAACACTACCTTATTCCAGCTTCCCATTTATGAATAACAATGAACTGATAAATAATTTGTGGCTGATTCCAATAAATAAACATATAATATAAATATAGAGACAAAATTTAACATTACAGGGAAATAGAACATTCATTTGTTGAGAATTAGAAATGCAATAAAATGATTAAAATATGCAGGTATTTCAGTGCAGTAGCCCAACGTCACCTAAACGCATCTTATTTTTTGAAGCTGGATTCTGATGTCATCATGCATCCTTATACTTACAAAGTATAGTTAGTTTGAGCCATAGAAGTGCCATAGAAGAACCAGTTTTTATTTCATAGAGTGATTTTTTAATAGAGTTGAGTGCTAAGAACTTTCTAAAGACTTAAAGAAACTCCACTTGATGTACAGTTTCATTACCAATTTTTTTGTGGAACCTAAAGTGTTTCTTGTATGGCATTGCTTAAAAATACCCCTGCATCACCATTTTTTTCACGAATATAGTTTTAATGTATTGTTTTTGTGATGTGCATTTATATCTAGCTTTTTCAGCTTTCAGCTAATTTAGACATGCCAATTACCCAACCCCCTAAGTTGTCTCCCACATCACGTGTCTGCTTTCGGCTACATGTTTCTTTCAAGTCATGTGACGGATGCCTACCACCTCTTTTCAAACTGCTGCCATTTGTATCATTGCCGGGCCGCCATCGTACTTGGAGGAGAACGCTGGATCCCCGGTTCTGACACAATGGTCAACAGACGCCTGCGCCAACCAGCAGCACACTTATGTGATGTGGGAAGCACGCCATCTACCCACCCCTGAGGCAGAGCAAGCCAATTTCTCTCCCTCTGGACCCCGGCTGCCGATGGTGAGCAGCATGAACCTGGATTCAAACCTGCAACCCCAGGATCATATTGGTAGCGCGGTAGCCCGCTACACCACTCGGGGCCTGTGAGTCCCATTTTGTTGCTATTGTTTTCTTTTAACCTAGTTTACACCCCATTTTACTCAACCTACTCACTAGCTAAGACCTATTTGTATTAAGAAGATGAAGAGTAGGTAGCTTTGTTTGATTCAAATGTGGCCCACATCTGAGCCGCGAGTACCATTAGGGACCCAGATTTGGCCTAACTGCTATCTGGGTAGTATGTACTGCCTCCAAGTCACTTGCAGAGAACTATCGCATCTTTCACATAATATATGTCAATATATGAAACATACTGTTACTACTAAAGGATAAAGAGGGGTTGGAAATGGTAATGTAATTATAAATGGTAAAAGTGGTAAGTTCTTATGTACTTAAACCAAAAATGTTTAAAAAAATGTCAAGCAAAGCAAAGCCTTCTCATATTTTCTTTATTATTTAAAAAAAATATTTTCATTAAATAATTTGAGGTGGATTTTGGCCATTTAAAAAAAAAAAATTACAATTTAAGCAAAAAGAGTTCAATACAATATGAAAAAGAGTGCTTTGTCTTGTAACGATGATGGAAGCCTTTTTGGTACTATAAGGAACCACCTAAAAATGTTTTTCTTCAATGTGGGCAACGAGGTAAAGAACCATTTAAGCATGTTGAACTGTCATGGATATGGCGTCACTCACGTCCCTTTACTGAAGAACCCTTTTTAAGGGGGTAGTGCTTCCACAGATGAAAATGTAGTGCAGATCAATTGCAGCATCATGTTGTGAGCTTGCAAGGATCAGCTGGTAACCTTCATGTGATAATTGAAATTGCAACACCATTGATCCACAAGCTCACTGGGGATTGTGAATGTGGTAAGGTACAGGGTGATGGGTGGGGTTAAAGTTATTCTTCTTTTCAGTTTGATCTGAATGTGAAAGCTTGGCAGGCCAGCTGCTGGGAAGATGTAGAAAATGCCAGGGTGTCTCTCCCATAGGTTAATCACTTATAATTACACTGTGCTGCTCACTCAAGGGTAAGCCATCCACACAGCAGGGGTTTTAATGTCTTAGCATGCCACATAGTGCTAAAGCAGCTCCAGGACTTGTATTGAGTTTACTGATTGTTAGGGGGAGCTGGCCTTTCACGCTGACTTAGGATCAGCTTCATATGGGAACAAACAGGTCAGGGCTTGATCACCTTAACTTACAAAGTATAAGTGAACGCTTTGGAATTACATGCATTTATGATTTGATTACAAATAAAACATGGTCTGATCATTATCTAAGTCACAATCTGTACTGTTAATGGCTTGTTGAGCAAATTAAGTAAACCTCCACACTGCAAGCATATAGCTGTATGAGAGATTTACACAATGTTTGGGAATTTCACCAATTAGCAATTCTGGGACAAATCATCCACACATCTGTGCTTAGTAACCCTTAACAGAAATTTCATATGTGCATGCATCACATTAGTGTTGCTGTGAAATGATAACGCTGCCTTATAGTGTTTGTATTCAACTTGTTTTATTAGTTTGTTTTTGCAGAGATTTTTCAAATTTTGAAAGTTTTGGTCTTTGGCTATTTTACATTGTCTTTTTCACATTCGGACTGCTACACCATCGAGTTTGTTCTTCATTAGTACAGAATGCATGTCATGGCAGACAATGGAAGTGATACTGCTCCCAGCACTGTAGTGTGGTGCAGTTACAAATTAACAACACATTCCAAATTGACACATTTTTATAATCAATGTTGGTGATTATGTTGACTAATCTTTGCAGCCCTAGTTGAATACTTGTGTGATTTGGGTCATTGTCTTGTTGCATTGCCTTATAGCTTTTACATTCTCCAGTAAAATGTTTCGATTCACCTTAGAATTCATTGGAATTAACAAAGCATCCAGGCCCTATGGCAGCAAAGCACCATTAACTATGATGCTCCCTCCTTTGTGCTTTATGGATTTGGTGTTGGTGTGCAGTGTTCTTGTTCTTTTTCTTCTCAACTGTGAAACATCCGGGTGGCCTTGGTAAAACATTTTATATTACTAGTGTAGTTAGAGTGTCTAATATTTACCCTTGTCTGGTCTCTTGTTTAGTCACATTCTATTTTTCCCTTTTGGCTTTGTCTTCTTTGGTCTCTCTGTGTGCTCTACCAGGATGTCTATACAGGGAATCCTGAGCTAGCTTTCTCTTATGGCTAGATGAAGACTAGATGTTGGTGTGTGCTGTACATGCTGTAAAAGTGGTTTTGTGCACACTCCACCAAAGTTACATAGTGCACTAACAGCATTTAGTGCTGTTACAGGCCAAGAATGGCAATGACAGAGATGGCATTCTTGCCTTTATCATCAACATGAATTTAAATCTGTTATTTTAAGGAAAATTGCTACATAATGTTCCCTTAAAGCAATTTGTAATTCCATTTAGAGCAGCACAGTATGTGATATGTTAAATGCAAATCATTGCTCTAGTGCCAACCATTTATGGCATTTGTGACTTACAAGGTTACTCATATTACAGAGGTGGGCCAGAGTAGTGTTAAGAGTCTTGCCCATGGGCTCTTACTGGTGTAGCACTGCATATTTGCCCGGGCTTGGAATTTAACCCCAGTCTCCCACATGGTGTGTTGGCATTATCTGTTGCACCACACCAACCCCTATGCCAATTAATTTTGGATCACATCTGTTGGTCCATTCACCATGAATTGTATGGCAACTGGAATGTCCAATTAAAAAAGAAAACTAAGAAGAAGAAATAACTGGGAGTGTGCATATGACAGTGACAATATACAGAGCTAATCACTCAGTCAGGGCAGCTTCATGGCACATTTCATGCTGAACACACCTGCAACAAAACACGTCAGCAGTGCCTCACCGTCTTTTTATGTATTCTGTCTTTCTCCTGAATTGCTCTTAATAACTGTTGGCATATAGAAGGTGGTAGGTTATTCACTTCAAGATTAACACTTGGAAGAAAAGAAACGCTGTTTCAGTGACTCATTTCCAAGTTGTATACAAAAGATTACGAGGTCAATTCATTATGGAATATGGTTGCCATGAATATAGTTTCAAGAAAGAAACTTTTAAAACACTTATGTAAATGAAGAACTTACATTTTATGCAATTAAAAGATGATTTTAAAATGCTCATGCTATCATATACAGCACACTACATACTTCATACAAGAGTTACGGCAGTTAAAAGGATCATCATATAGAAATACAAAGTCATCCCAAAGTCATAGTACACAAAAAGGGTCACTGATTATTTGGGAAGTCACTGCAACTAAGCCTACACATGGAATTTCAATTCCACCGAAACACCCCCCAATCTGTCCCTGGAGCTTAAAAACCTAAACACTTATTGTAATAATGTTAGGCCACCTTTGTAAGTACTTTCCCCTTTAGCTGGGATGTGAACTTGCAGCTACTTGGAATCTAAAGGGTCAGATCAATAACTCCCATGCTGTGCTGAATAGGTCAAAAACAATGAAAATAGATTGAGCTAAATGTATTCAGTTGCTGTTTATATCATTTGAGCTGGACATGGTGATTCCATTTAATTCATTTTGCGTATTTGCTCTCATTATATTTATTCATTTCTCTGATTTTTGTCTGCAGGATTTATGAATTCATTAAATGGTGACTTAATTTTAGAACTCACTGTGCAGATATATAAAAAAAAATGAAAATTGATCATGTTGTTTTTAGGTGCTCTAGAATGGAAAAAATATATCTAGAACAGAAAACTGTCTAGATGGAATACTCTCTAGAATGGAAAAGTGTATCTAGAATGTTAAACTGTCAAGAGTGGAAATCTTAAGAGTAGATGGTTCAGGAGCTGTAATATGATCCACAAAATCCAAAGCAGTTACATAATTTTATCACTGCTCCCCCAAAATGTATATCACTGCCCAAAACTTAAATACACCCATCAACATGTGAAAACATGGGGAGAGAGCTAAGCTATGGTCGTGTGCTGTTAACATAATGTTACCCAGCCAATAAAATCAGAGCTTGTCATTGTTTTCCATGTATCTATTATAAAAAAGAAAGTCTTTGTGTTGTATTCTGAGGTTGTATAAAGGCTCGTTAAAGGGCATCTGAGCATTATTCACTCCAAAGTCTCATGCTTACTATTTTTACACCACTGAACAACATAAAACACTTAATAAATGCAAAATAAATAAAGAAATAGTTTGTATTTTGATGCACATTTACATTCACACTTATACCAAAGACCTCAGTTACAAGACAAAGTTAGCTTGATTGTCACTAAAACCAAAGATTCATTAAACATAAAATATTCCTTACAACAGATAAATGTGCTGTCAACTCATTCTTCTGTCATTTGCATTTATTCCCATATGTCTTTTTTAGATTTAATTGCAGCTGTAAAATTAGAATTCACAGCAATTCTAATTATTACAAAAAGTGCATGTTCATACATGCTGCACACGTTGTCTATAAAAGAAAAAGAAAAGGGGAGGAAGAATAGATGATGCAAAATGTATTGGAGTTTCTGTAGGTCACTCGCATCAATTCAGGCCACATTCATACCTGTTCAAACCTGTTCAAGCCAGTTAACTTCATACAAGATGATTCAGCTCATGAGAGAGAGAGAGAGCGAGAGAGAGAGAGAGAGAGAGAGAGAGAGAGAGAGAGAGAGAGAGAGTCTCTGAGGAAATGACTCTGGCTAAATAATGTCTCACTTGTTCAGGCCCACTCTATGTCGTCACGCCCCCTCCTGGCGTTTTGAACATACCTAATTTGTCTGTTTGGTACTACATCCCCAAGTGACCTCCCCATCTGGCCAATGCTGCAGCAGTTCAGCCTCCATCCCCCTCCACACGCCTCTCAGATCAGATGCTCCACCAGTTCCTCTCTGCTTTAATCCATATTCTTAGGCTATTAAAGCTACCATTCATATATATCAAAATCACTGGGGATATTCTCCTTCTGATTTACTGTGAGTTCCTCTCCTTATCTAGCTCGGTTTACCTTTCCTGGTGCTGTACTGTAATGTTGTGTGCCTCCTAGATCTCTTCGGGTTGTGCGTTACTCAAGGAGTGCGAAAGCTGCATTAAATCAAGCAGCTAACTGGCACAATCAGGTAAATGGGGTGGGCTCAGGTGGAATCAAATTGGAGCAATTTTTTCCAGTTGAAATGAATGAAATATATCACACTTTTTTATCCTGATGAACCAAAGGAGTGAAGGCAAACCCGTTGATGTCTGTCTGACGTTGCTGCTGGATCCAAGGCCAGTGGATGAAAAAGGGAGGGGAGGAGGGAAGCCATCTCACATATTGAAATGCCACGCTGGTGGCCAGGCTGTGATTTATTCCCCATAAGGGCCTTGGCTTTGCCGGAAAGAGGGCACTTCTCACTGCTCTTTGTTGTCGGAAGCAGAGAATGACTTTTCCCAGATTTTAAAATCTCTTTGGTCAAAGATGAAATGCCCCGTAAGGCAAGAATATGATGATGCAGGGGATGTGTTTTTCAGGATGTTAATTGATACACTAGCCTTGTATCTCCAATGCAAAACAATATGTTGATTGACTACATTTGAAGTAAGAGGATGATGGACGATGAACTACACATAACTGAATCTGAGCAGGCTGTATATCCCTGTATACTTCAAACTGAATTCTGCTATTTCTAGTCACAGCCTTCCATTTGCAGTCATACATGCCATAACACTGCCTCCACCATGTTTGACAGGTACTTTCGCATGCCTCAGTTCGTAACCCTTTTCTTTCCTTCTCCATATTCATGTTAACCTTGATTTCATCTGTCTAAAGATAGATCTAGGATGACTAATTTTACTGTTTGCTAGTACAGACCATACCCTAGGAGACTGAAACCTTTTTAGACTGGATTTTGGAGCAGTTTTGTGGTAAATGTATAAAGACATACCCTCTTTATAATGAGGTAATCCTTGTATGAAGATACCAAAATCCCTTTAATGAAGGTATTCATTGAATGTGACAGAATGATTGTGTAAATCAATCAGAGTGTTACTACAGTGGGGCAAAAAAGTATTTAGTCACTAATTGCCACTGAGTGTGCAAGTTCTACTACTTATAAAGATGAGAGAGGTCTGGAATTTTCATCATAGATACACTTCGACTATAAGAGACAACATTTTTTTTTAATTTAAACAATGTATTTGTAAATTATGGTGGAAAATAAGTATTTGGTCAATAAAAAAGTTCAATTCAATACTTTGTAACATAGCCTTTGTTTGCAATGACAGAGGTCAAATGTTTCCTGTAAGTCTTCATCAGGTTTGCACACACTGTAGCTGGTATTTTGGCCCATTCCTCCATGCATATCTCCTCTAGAGCAGTGATGTTTTGGGGCTGTTGCTGGGCAACACAGACTTTCAAGTCTGTCCACAAATTATATGGGGTTGAGGTCTGGAGACTGGCTAGGCCACTCCAGGAGTTGAAATGCTTTTTACGGATCCACTCCTTCATTGCCCGAGTGGTGTGTTTGGGATCATTGTCATGCTGGAAGACCCAGCCACGTTCCATCTTCAATGCTCTTGCTGATGGAAAGAGATTTTGGCTTAAAATTTCATGATACATGGCCCCGTTTATTCTTCCCTTACTATATGATATTCTCCTAATCCTCTTCTGGATCATCCATATGCTCTCTGGAAAACTTCAGACAGGACATGTACTGGCTTAAGCAGGGGGACAAGCCTGGCACTGCTGGATTTGAGTCCCTCTCAGTGTAGTGTTTTACTCATGGTAGCCTTTGTTACTTTGGGCCCAGCTCTCTGCAGGTCATTCATCAGGTCCCTCCTTGTAGTTTTGGGATTTTTGCTCACTGTTCTCGTGATCATTTTGACCCCTAGGGATGAGATCTTGCATGGAGCCGCAGATTAAGGGAGATTATCAATGGTCTTATATGTCTTTCATTTTCTTACAATTGCTCCCACAGTTGATTTATTCACACCAACTTGCTTGCCAATTGTAGATTCACTCTTCCCAGCCTGGAGCAGGTCTACAATTTTCTTCCTGTTGCCCTTCAACAGCTCTTTGGTCTTGGCCATGGTTGAGTTTGGAGTCTGACTGTTTGAGGCTGTGGACAGGTGTTTCTGTGGACAGATAAGGAGGTCAAACAGGTGCCATTAATACAGGAGGACAGAAGAGCTTCTTAAAGAAGAAGTTACAGGTCTTTGAGAGCCAGAAAGCTTGCTTGTTTGTGGGTCCACCATAATTTACAAATAAATTCTTTAAAAATCCTAAAACTTTTTTTTTTTCTTATTTTGTCTCTCATAGTGGAAGTGTACCTATGATGACAATTACAGACCTCTCTCATCATTATAATTAGGAGAACTTGTACAAAAAGTGGTTGACAAATAAGAATAAAGAGATCAGTATTGACTATATGTGCCTGGTGCTGGGAGGTTCTAGACCGCCATGCTATTCCTTGTAGAGGAGATATAAACATATTGATTATGGGGTCATTCTGAAACCAACAGGCTTCTAGGTCATTTAGATCAGAATGATCTTACTGGTTGCCATTCCAGTCCTTCAAAATGGATGTGATGTGACACTAGATCATTAACCATGAAACATAGAAAAAGAGTAGAAGTGGAAAAAATGACCCAAATAGATTGAGGATGTACAGCTATATGTATTAACACACTGTATATTCTATTATTGACCCAATAGCACAGATTTAATTTCTTATGTTATGTAAGGTGGTGATGCAATCTTGCTGTGTTAGTAGTGTGCACTGTCAGACAGTGTCCTGAGGAGCCTACTAACTATTGCCTGTGAACTCTCCCTGTGTGACTTTATTGAGCAGCACAGCCTCTGGGCCATCAGCTGTCATTACTGTGGACATGTTGAGAGGAGCACTGCCAAACGTCCACTTTAGAATGACAACTTTGTTTGAGTCATGATTTGTGACATGATGTTCTGGCTTGTTTTTACTGCCTCAAATGGGAAAGTGGCAGATAAACATGCATTTTTTTGTAAACAGTGAACAAAATAACTATATTCACAGTTTGTTAAAGTGGCCACATGCAAATAAAGGTGCTATGAAGAATCTTTTTTGAGTGATGCACATGAGTGTGCAAGATAAAAATGCAATTAAATAATGGACATGAAGGTGCTACAAAGGAACTGTTTCCTAATATATTTCTTCGTCTCTGCACAAGAATACCATCTGGAAAAACATTGCATCACGTCTTTCCTAAGTGCCGGTTATATAGCTTACATGAGCAGTATTTTCACAGAGCAACAACTTCATTTCCTCAGTGTGGCCTGAAATGAGGGGTGGTGCCACCATTGCCAGGGCTCTACTGTGGGTCCTTTTCAACCTCTGGGACACGGTGTCACATACAGAAAATAGCACAAACAGCGTAAATAGCAGCTTGGATATGAACCTGGCTCAGAGTTGTACAGCCAACCTCTCACTATGTTTTGAATGTGCACTTTTGCACTCCGGAGGGAAAACAGTGATTAGCTACAGTGACATAAGGAATGCTTTTCAAAGTCATCAGTTAGGAATATTTTCAAGAAAAAAATGAATAGAATGAAAATAATGGAATAAATGCTGAGGCTGTGTATTTTCAAACCCTACCATAAAATATGTATCATGAAATAGAGGTTATGATTCAGTATATAGGGATACATCTTGCTGTGGAATTAAAACACACTACCATGTCTCTCAAAATCATTGAGACCAGTCTTTACATGTAAACTACGCAAAATCAGTTCTGTGTTTTTGAGAATTGATACAGCCTTGCAAAGCATCGTGACACAGTACTTCAATATATCAATATTTTCTTACACCTCTAATGAATACCAGTGCAGGCATGTCCACTTTGGGGTGTAACTAAAACCAACCAGGCTAGAGGTTCTGTGTATACTGCTGAAAGTAAGAGGATCCTATGAGGCAAGTCATTTACAATTGAGCCTTTTACCAGGTGTCACCTCCTCTGTCAGGGACCTCTTAGTGTCTGGTCAAGAACACATCAGTAACTGAAGAGTCAGCAAGAGGCCTACGAATAATTTACTCTTTACAGCATGATTAAGTGAACTTAACACGGGACGGGAAACTGTGATCCGTGAAGGAAGTGTTGCTGAAATAGAAGGTTACCCCATGGAGATTCTGCATGTGACAGTTATGTGTGTATACAAAGTGGGAAGCGCCTGCATGATGTAATGTTTGGGGTCAAAATTTACATATCCCGTTAAGTAAAGACAATGTTGTTCATATAGATACAATAGGGCTGACAACTCCCACGCACTGATCGTGAGACTCGTGCAATTACCTCTTATCTCACATTCTTATGTCACACTCACTAGTTCTTGGATATTTGTTTCAACCTTCGTTTTTCTAAAAAAAACAAAAAAAAAACTGTGGATGAATTTTATAGGGGTGGCTACAGTGGTCACTCTGGATTTCACTAATTAAACATTAAACATGTTTGAGATTTGTGTAGGTAGCCTTCTGAAGGAGTTAAGGAGCCCCCCATTTGCCCATCCAGACATCTGTATGATAGACGGTCACTACCAATACTACCCCCACCCCCAATCAACCCAGTTGGGGGTGGACCATTTTGAATAAAATTACAAGAAAATTGCAGTGGAGTTGGCAGCCCTGATTACAAATAAATCTAAATGACAACCAAAGCAAAGGACCTAAGCACCTCCAACTGTGGACTCAGAACATAGAACATATATATATATATATATATATATATATATATATATATATAGAGAGAGAGAGAGAGAGAGAGAGAGAGAGAGAGAGNTCTTCAAGCACTGCAGCATTATGCTCCACCAATTAAAGTTTCTACAATCTCTACATTATGATCTACCAATTAAGGGCTTTGAAGAACCTACAGATAATGTTCTACACTAATCTCAGCTGACATGTTCAAGGGGGAATCTGTCACCGCAGAGTGTAGAAGACCAGCAGGAAGTGACCGAATGAAGACGTGGAGTTTCAGGACCACTGCGGCTCCTTATCATCTGTGGCTGATTGGGAATCAGCTGATGGATCCCAGAATGGATCGGAGCGACTAGAAGGATGAGACTTGTGTTCATCAGCGGTTAAAATGGTAAAGATGAGGCACGAGAGCACTCTCATATCTGCTGCTCTGACTAATTAAAAGCCCATTAGGAGATCAGCTAATGACCACAGAGAGAGAGAGAGAGAGAGAGAGAGAGAGAGAGAGAGAGAGAGAGAATATATATATATATATATACACACATATACATACATATATATATATATATATATATATATATATGTATAATTTTTATAAACATTATGATATACATGTGTTCAAGCCAGAACAGACAAAATATGGTAGAAAAACACTTGTTCCACATGTAAAAAACATTAACCAAAAAACATTGATTTGGAAAACATTGATTATCTTCATCTACAGTAGCATCTGTCAAGCAGTGCACATATTAAATGCTACAGTCAGTATTTATGGTTGAGGTGTTAAAAATGGGTATACAAGAATCCAATTTGACAAGGGGCACACAAGGGGCAAACAGTGATGACTTGATGACTGGGCCAGGGCATATCAACAAAACATCAGGCAGGTCTTCTAGGGTTTTTCTGCAGTTTTCAGTGTCCGGTACCTACCAAAAGTGGTCCAACAAAAGACAACCAGTGAAGCAGCTACAACAATATGGTCAGCTAAGGTATATATGATCTGGTTATTGCTATTCTCTATATGTCCTTTCTTTTGATTTATCCTTTGTTTTCCATGTTCTAAGACTATTAAAGCTCCCACATTATATTATGTGCCTCTAATAACTACAATAATTATTAACATTGGAGCTACTGGCGAAGCAGTCATTGTTACAGATGGATTACAGTGGTGTAACTTGTGTACACGTGCATAATTGTTTCTTCTGTCATTAAACATTTAAGACAATGAGAGTAATTGTCTTAATATGCAATGCCGCTGTTCACTTTTCTAATTGCTGATACATGTGTATTTACACAAGCCGCTCTGCTGTAAGAGTGCATGCATCAACAACAGAAACACTGTTATTTCATGGTTGGTAATGTGTAACCATTTACTTCAAAAGAAAAGGTATAAAATAGGTAAAAAATGTTGTAAAACTGTGTGGTCAGGAAGGCAGGTGTGTCTAAAAGTGAACTGCTGCCAGGTAAACAGCATGGACGCTTGCTGTGAGTTTCAAGCATCTGTGTCGGAAGTTCTGATCAGTGGGGCAGAAAATAGGGGGTGCAGGCTCCTAATTACTTCTGTCACTGACAGCAACACATTCAGCTAAAGGGCCTAACGTGCTGGGGAGTCCACTGTGCAGCCCCCATGACAGATGGGTCTCTAGGGAGTGGGGGGTTACCAAGAGGAGCCAGGAGCTCTGGACACCTGCTAATATCCTTTTTTTATACTATTTTCTTAACTGTCTAAAAGTTGTAGAGTTGCTGTAGCTGTTTATTAGTGGGCAGCACTGGAGGAGGCCATGTCTCAATTGTACAAAATGCACCCTTTTGTTAAACACTTCAGTGATTTGATCCAAGCTACATGATATCATGACACAACCGCTCAAAATGCATAGACTGAATGGCAAAATGGTTTCCCCCGACATCTTCTATTTTTTGCATACTTGTCACATCATTTGTTTCACCAATTTTAAATATCACTGCATTCATTAAAAGGTAAAGATTTATTCAAAACTTATTTCACCCCCGTGAAACTGACCCCTTGCAGTTGTCACTCTTTATAGTAACAAGTGCAGTCAAGCTACAGCATCTCCTATGAGATTCAAAATCTGAATCCTACAGATGCACAGCAGCCCCAGACCATCATACTACCGCCATCATGTTTGGAGCTGTTATGGTGCAATGCTGTGTTTGCTTTATACCAGATGTAACGGGACTCTGTTAAAGTCTTCTAAAGCATTCCACCTTTGGCTCACCAGTCCACTGCTGGTGTGTTATTTTTGGGCAGTAGTGGTTTGCCTTGCAACTCTTTCATGGAGGCAATTTTGCCCGGTCTCTTTCTTACTGTTTGCGCTGACCTTAAATGAAGCGAGAAGAGAAGTGAGGTCTGCAGTTTGTTTTAGATGTTCATCTGGGTTCTGTTGTGACCTCCTGTGTGAGTCATCAATGCATTTTTGTGAAATGTTGGCAGGCCGGCCACTCATGGGAGGGTTCACCACTGTTCCAATTTTTTTTCCCATTTGTGCAGTGTGATTTGCTGGTGTCCAGAGCCTTAGCAATGGAATACTTTCTGGTATATTTTAGTAACTTTGTTTTGCATTTGTATTTGAATGTCTTTAGAATGTGGCATCGTGTTCTTTTCTGAGACTTTCGGACGATGCAGGTTTTGAATAAACATCTTTCTTTGATGAAAGAACAATCATTTAAAGGCTGCATTGTGCTTTTGCTTGGATGACTTAAAACATTAAATGTGAAATTGGGAATGGGGCAAATACGTTTTTCATTGCACTACTTTATTCACATGGGAACGATGTGCACGTTGAAATCACTTACTACATTTTTTTTTTTCCGAAGGGGCCTAATTATATATTTTGTCTCCGCGTATCTTCATTCGCACACATGTATGTGGTATGAATTACCATGACAGAGCTATTCTTACCAGAGAATAAAGAGTGACAGTAGGGTGTAATGATTTGGAGGGTTCTTTAATGCAGGTTGGTTTATAAATGAGTGCTCTTCTCCCTCCAGCAGCATATTCCCCTGGCTGCACCGATAACCTGCGACTAAAAGAGCCAGACAATGAGAGCAGTGCGTGAGACCACATGACCACAGAGCCCCTTTTGTGCAGGTGACCGAAACAATGCGCTGCCATGGCAACAGCTGCAGCCCACAGATACCCGATAGGGCACCTGCGCCCACTTTCTACCGAGAGGAGAACTTTAATTAAGCTCGTTTGGCCATATGGTCTGTTACGCAGTGCTTTGCGTTGCCTCTGGCTTTAAGACACGGGAAGACAGTGCTTATGAAGGAGCAGATTTGATTGAGGACTTTTGCGAAGTGGAATGCAAGTTTCATTATGCTTCTGAGTAAATGAAGACAGGGACTGATTATCCTTTCATTGATCCTTTGAGGGGACAAAAACAGGTATTTCTAGATATACTTAAAGCTCAGAGGTATTCATTTGAAGCTTGAAGTGCAATTGCTTATGATGAAACAGACATCACATTCAGTGTTTTACTCCAGGTCTGAGTCTGAGGTGAGCAAGCCAGAGATAATAGCCATAAGGAAATCTCCTTCAAATCAAGAGGACAAAACCATGAGAAGAACTAAGATGCAAAGAAGGAATCTATCTACTTTTTTCAGCACTGGAGAGCAAAAAGACAGACAAAAAAAAGACAAACGTAACTACTGAAAACTAGTGACTAATGATGGAATTAGATCCACCTACAGTGTCTTACATTTTTCTGTGTCTTACTACCTGGAATAAAAATGAATTATTTGAGGGTTTGCATTTCATTTACAGAACATGCCTACAACTTTGAACATTGCATCTTTTTATTGTGAAGCAAGTAGGAGAAAAGAACAAAAACTTCAGTGTGCATAACTACCCCCCCCCCCCAAAGTCAGTACTTTGCAGAGCCCCCTTTTGCCGCAATTATAGCTGCAATTTACTTCGGATAAGTCTGTATGAGCTTGCCACATCTTGCCACAGGGCTTTTTGCCCATCCCTTAAGACAAAACTTCTCCAGCGCCGAGTTAGATGCTTTCTGCTGCAATCTTCAAGTCTGATTCTCAATTATATTAAGGTCTGGGCTTTGGCAAGGCCATTCCAGTACATTTACACGTTTCCCCTTCAACCACACTTGGGTCATTGTCCTGTTGGAAGGTGGAGCTCCGTCCCAGGCTCAAATCACTGACAGACTGAAACAGTTTTTGATCAAGAATATCCCTGTATTTAGCACCATCCATCTTCCCCTCAACTCAGCCCTGCTGCCACCACCATGTTTCCCTGACGGTGTTCTTGGGGTTATGAGATTTTACACCAGACATAGCATTTCCCTTGGTAGCAAAAAGTTCAATTTTGGTCTCATCGGACCAGAGCACCTTCTTCCATACATGTCTCCATACCTTCTTGCCACATGCCTTGCTTTTTTGTCTGTACGTAAAGGCTTTTAAGTACAGGTTGTAATGTAGCAAAATAGGTACAAAGCCAAAGGGGGGTGGGGGGGTACTTTTGCAAGGCACTGTATATTGCTGTTTTACTGTATTACCTGAAGAACACTTAAGATCGGAGACTCTGAGGATTTGACTGATTTCTGTAGTCTTTAAGCTATTAACCTCTCCTATCAGTAATTGGACTATCAGGCAATTCCCTGCCTTACATTGTTTGATTTAATGGTTCTGGTAGGTAGCTTTCATTCATAACTGCACATAATTACCCAGAGGAAATTGGAACAGCATGCGTAGTTGTCGTTTGATTACTAAAGCAACGGCATTCCATGATAGAGGATGCGGTTGCTGTGTCTGCCTAATCAAAGTCTGCCACCTTTATGTGTGAACACACCCGCGCTCATGTACACAGCTACGCAAACATGGTTGTCTGTTCAGCATGGCTTTTTTGACCCCCGTCTGTGAGTGTCAAAGTTGGATGTGACATTTAAAAACCAGCTCCTCGTCCCACCCGCTGTTTAACAATGCTAGCACTGCTGCTACCACTTAGAGCCCTGTCTGAAATGCCTATTGTCATAGTACACCCAGTCCCCGACCAAAGACTTTATCCCAGGTTCATCCACAGCTTGCGTTTTGTTCCTAGTGCTGAGAGTCAATGCAAGTTAAGTCAAGTTTGTGTAGTGATTTTAACAACAGACCACATTCCACTCAGTTGACACCAGAGATCAAATCAAATAACACAACAAAAGCAAAATGTGGAAAGAAGTAAAAGATAAACAGTAATGAAAAAAAAGAAAAGCATGTTTAATATTAGGCAGATGATTTATCCACTGAAAAGCATTTTTTTATCTTAAAATTAGATCTGTGTTTTGTGATCTATGTGATCGAAATTGCACCAAAATGTAAGATTGAGTTAAATCGTGATGAAATGTGAAATGTTGAGCTTCATAAAGGACCGTTTCATAAAGATTTACTCATAACACATTATACATTATAGAACATATGGCTTTTTAACCTGAATGGACTTTCATAGTAACTCTGAACTCTTTTGTGTTCTGCACCCCTGCATCACATTTAATTAATATGACACAAATTATGTGAGGTCACAAAATTCAGTGCCCTACCTTTTGGTAGAAATGAAGAGTGTTTTATGTAGACATACGTTAAAAATGGGCTGTTACTTTCATTATGCTGGTGTGTAAAGTTCACACAGATGTACATAAAATTTGCCTGTTAAAAATGTTTGTGTTGGATTTGAAAAAGTCCTTATTATTACTATTGTGTAATGTTTATGCAGATGTACATAAAATGTTCTTATCACTGTTGTTGTTTCAGTGTGTAATGTGTAATTCTGGTGTCTCCTCAGGTGCTGAACCTCTTCTTAGCTCTGCTGCTCAGTTCTTTCAGTGCTGACAATCTCTCTGCGCCAGATGAAGATGGTGAGATGAATAACCTACAAATTGCCATCGCTCGCATCCAGAGAGGCATAGGCTGGCTGAGACGGGCCCTCTGTGACTTCTTCAACGGCAACTTCAAGCGGCGGCGGCAAAAGGCCAAGGAGGCCAAAGCCATGTTGAAGCTGAAGCGGCTTAGTCAGCAGGCCCAGCGTGCTGAGGGCAACGGCATGGCCGGGGTCATTGCCCGCACCGGAGACAAGTGCACCACCACTGATGATAGCTACATGACCAACCCAAACCTGACCATTAGTGTGCCCATAGCACCTGGCGAGTCAGACGTGGAGTTTCCAGAGGAGGAAGATGACGATGACGAAGCTAGCGAAAGTTCAGATGAAGAGGAGGAAGCTGAAACCAAGCCGGTGAGACGACTAATCAGTGATCCACTGAGTATAGAAAGCATAGAATGCAATTCATACTATACTATTCAGAAGTCACTGCATTCAGAAAAATGAAGCCAACAGAGCTTGTTTATGTATATAACATAAAAAAATCAACATAATCGTCAGCATCTCTCAAAGCAGATAGCTTTACTATAGATATTTTCTTGTGGAAATATTAAACAACTCTGTCTTTTTAAACATGGGCAGTTCATCTTCATTTTGGCAACCGTTAGCGATAATATAGTTCACAGAACTAAACACTAATAACTAATAACTAGCAAAAATTTTAATTAACTAAAATGCCTGAAATTTGAATCAGGTGCAGCACATCAGATGCAAACAATCAAACCTTCATTAGAGAGGACTTCCTGACTTTCTCAGACATTAGTCTAGATTGCTCTTGATTGTTGTAGTGAGTGGGACCATCATGGCAAGATCCATAGAGCTCTCTGAGGTCATCAAAAAAAAGGTTTTAGATGTAGATGAGTCTGGGAAGGGATATTGTTAAAAATGTCCATAGACATTTGATAGACATTTGATAGATGTTTTAATTTACACTGTGCACCACAAGTTGTTAATATCATAATTTAATGAGTAATTCAGCATTTCTGAACAGTAGTAATACAGTTTGAACAGTTTGTTTTAATGCAAATGATGTATATGTTTTTTTGTGCACGTTTATCTAATGTTCATTTTGCTTGTCTCCTGTTTGAGACTCTCTTGGGGGCCCAGTGTACATTAGGGTTTCTTGGAGAATTGCTAATGGAAAAATACATGTTGCTCTTACTGTACTGTACACACTGAGACTACATATGCTCCAATGTCTAGACTTGCATTTATCAGATGTCATTTCATCGGAGTCTGCATGCTTAATGAGACACTCAAAGTACTTAGTGAAACGACTAGAGGAATTAACATTTTGGTAAACATCTCACCTTTGTGCTCTCTTTGCTGGACGAATGCCAGACCGTAAATAGGGTCATTCATTAGTCACCTCTTCATCATGTGGCGTGTGCATGCTGAGAGCACTTGACACATGGGAATCCACTACAGCACACAGGTGAGAGAGGCTCCACATTACACCTGCAAAGCACTAGGAGATGCAATGCCCTTTTTAAGAAGAGTCATTAGCTTTTAATTAATTATACAGTGCTGAGGTTTATTGCTATTACGGAGCCTGTTCTTCAGTATCACTGTGTGTGCTGCTGCTGTGCACGAGGGCAC
Organism: Acestrorhynchus altus; assembly: GCA_034509495.1. NCBI lineage: Eukaryota > Metazoa > Chordata > Actinopteri > Characiformes > Acestrorhynchidae > Acestrorhynchus > Acestrorhynchus altus. The sequence continues at coordinate 13,425,162 of CM067507.1, read as the reverse complement.
AACTTTTGGACTAAAGTACCAAAGACAAGGGCTAAACTCTGGTGGTGCTTTGTATCTGTTCACAGGTTTGCATTTCATAATTTTAACTTTCTTATATATATATTAAACATTAAAACCATGTGCCTAATATTGTGTAAACCCCTTTGTGCTGCCAAACACTTCTGGTTTATCAAGGCATGAGCTCCTTCAGCTATTGCCAGCATCAACTTCACCAGATCAAACTTTATCAAATCTGCATAGTCTGCTGCTTTCAGAGTCAACAAATAAAAAAAGAATGTCAAAAATAAGAAAATATGTATTTTTCTGCAATCGGTTATTTGTGTAGGTTGAGTCTGATCTGCTGACATCCATTTCCTGAACACACTATTGATCAATACATAATCAACGGGTCAGGTTTCTTTGATTTGACTACACTTCCTTTTTGGACACCTGCTGTATGGACAATAAGTGGCTCATGAAACAGGATAGTCCTTCATTGTTGCCTCTGTTAGCTCTCATGATTATCTGTAGATGCTGTAGGCAAAAGCTAAACATGTGTTTTCCATGTAATCTATCTGGACTTTGAACAAATATGATTGAACTTCTCATCTACCAACCAACCCCTAAATCTGTACTAGATTTATATTGCTTTATATGTCCTCATTCCAGTGGTAGAAAAATACTTGTTTTAGTTTAGACTTCATGAGTGCATTCCATGGATGTGCTATAATGACAGTTGCGCAGTAAAGTAAGAATTACAACAGGCCCGGTGAGAGAGGGGCAGCTGGGGACGGTGGGTTAATAAAGTAAAAAGAGGTATCCCATGGCTGTCTTCATGCCATCACATACAAAATTATAGACATGACATTTCAAAAAGCAATACTGCAGTTAGAATGATTTCTTCATCATTCATGTTATTGTTAAACATGCCTTTTTAAAATGATCCCCATATGTAGGACAATAGTGACCTTCCCAAGCGTTCTCAGACAGCTGTAAGAAAGCAATAAACCCCCCAAGTTGCATGGTAGTCCCTTAAAGGCGAGCATGTGGGACCACCAAGGTGTGTACTTGAATCCAGATTAGCCCCAATCACCCTTCTGCTGCTATACAGCCTCACAAAGACACAGCAATCTCACCCTAGACCAGCTCTGTTTGTCTTCTCTCCTTCTTTTCCATGTCTTCCCCTTTCTCTCCCACTCCTTAGCTCCAGGGAAGTGCACGACTTTCTCCTCTCCTGGCCAGAGAAGCCCCAGCATAGAGAGGCTAATAAGTGGCTATCAGGCAGGCTCGAGCTTTCTCTCCACATGAATTGCAATTCCGAACACCCACGCAGAAAGGCTATTTTCTCCACTGTTTTGTTTTTGCATCCTTCAGAGCCATTTTGCTTCAAGTAGACACTGCTTCCAACTCCTCAAAAATAAATAAATTTGTTTAAATGATATAATTATACAAATATATATATATATATATATATATATATATATAAAATAAACATTGAAGCAGATATGTATCAGTATAAGGATGATTCTGCAATTGGGAACCATTTAAAATTTAGAAATATTAATGTTGAGACCATGTTTACATGATTTTAACTAAGAACATAATGATGGCGAAGACTGAGTTTATATAGAATTGAAATATGTTAATTTACTAGTGCATCTAAAAACAATAGAATATTGAGAAACTGTTCGTGTTCAGAATTTCATTTAAAAAGGTGAAATGGCATTACATGTGAAGTGAGATATTTCAAGCCATTTTTTGTTTTACTTTTGTATTCAGTGTGGCTTATAGCTCATCAAAATCAGAAATCCAGAACCTCAAATTATTATAATTCTGAATTTGAATAAATCACTAATTAGACAATATATCAACATTAAGAAAAACATTTTGCTTTAAGTGCTGAATTGCTAATTGTCAAATGTTGCTGTAACAGTACAAAGATAATGTCACTAAAGACACTACAGTTTACTTACTTTTTCAGACATCAAAATGTCACTCTTCTCTCACTGCGGTCACTGCAGAAGTTTGAGCAAATAATATTACATAGCAAGCATTGTAACCTAATCTAAACCCTTCTCTGACCACAACCTTAAGCATAAAACCTAAACCTACTAGGCCTAACCTTAACCACAACGGAATAGTGAAGTTTACCAAAAATGTTCAACTTAAAGTCATCCTAACCCTAAACCTAACCCTAATCATCACTTCAGTGTAGAATGTGAAATTCATAACATTTCTCCAGGAGTTTCTGTCCAGTAATTATTTTTAAAATTCATTTTGTAATGGAAAAATAGCAGGCTCTGTGTTATACATTCTGAGCTGGTTTGTGTGTATTTTTTGCAGCTGAAATAGTATATGAATATCATTCACATGGTACAAACATTTTGGGGTTTATTTTCATATTATAGATGTATTTTTGAGATCTTGCTGTCCGGTCAGTCTTTTTTCCCATGGTTATGACACAAAGTGTTACAGCTGTTGCTTTAATGTATTTCTAAGTTTATGCAAAAGCTGGATAGATATGAACGTAAGTAATATACTGTCTCTTCTTATGTTTTAAAAACAAAAAAATGAAAAACATTTTAATGAGCAGGTCATTTTTTAAATTTTATTAGAGCAGAGAAGTTTCAAATCTGGGTGGGGAACAAGGCCAAAGTAGCAAAATATTGATAGATAAGCTATTTATTTTGTATTTATTTTAAAGTATTTCTAATTTAAATATATAAACTGGGAAAGAATCTATTGAAGAATCACTCCTATACACTCATATACATTGTATATACATCTTAGAAATATACACATTAAGAGCCAATTTTTGAGTTTGCCATTGGGCAACTCCCACGAGGACGAGGTGCAACACCTCATCACTTACAAACGCAAAGTCATCATACTGTGCTGGTAGGTATAGAGTTGCCCAGTGCGGCTCTCATAATGTACACACTCCATTCTTATAGCTATCAGCAGATCAGAAGCTCATTGGCCCCTAGCTGCCTCGGGCTCATGCTGGACCTCACGTCAGCTTGTCAGTGCTGGCTTGTGTGTGGTGTCAGCGGTGTGCTGGTGGTGTGTTTGGAGTTTTCCCTCATGCAGACCCCCCATGTGACCCAGTTGTGTAAGCAGACGGCCCTTGCCAGGGCCACACTCTTTCATAATGGTCACGTTGCCCACAGAGCAGTGCAGAGGAGTCCATACAGGATGAAGACAAACAGATATTGATCTACTGAACTCGGCACTAACACACATACACACACACACACACCTGCTCAGATTTACATGATTGCATATCAACAGTTATGATCTCTCTCTCTCTCTCTCTCTCTCTCTCTCTCTCTCTCTCTCTCTCTCTCACACACACACACACACACACACACACACACACACACACACACACACACACACGCACACACCTCTGGTTGACTGGATACTCAGTATGGCTAATAAGAATGCTTACATGCACTTTTAGCATTAATGACCAACGTGGTGCAAAAAGCAGGAGGAATAACTTAATTATGGCACAAAATGGACTCCACGCTGTCTAATTAATTAATTATTTAATAGCCCACTCTAATTAGATACTGAGGCCTATCACATTAGGGAGTGACATTTCTCTGCGGTCCATTACTTTGAAAGCTTAATTTAGTGACTGCAATCCCATAATCATGTCAGAATACAAATAGTGTTAGGAAAAACATGATGACTGACTGACACCATTAAATATGAATGATAAATGCAGTGTAGCGTTTCATTTCAGCTCCGGGTGTGTAAAAGACAATGGCTGTTTCTAAATTTTGACTATAATTTCACCAAACTAATTGAATTCGTTTTTGATACGGATAAAGAATAACATGCTCTGATTAAAACCTGCCCACTACAAGAAATCCCTGTTGTAGCTGGTGCTATCCTCCGATGGCACTGGCTCCTCAGGAGTGAGGTGACGTTGCGGCGCTCTTCACCCTTCTAGTGTCCAGAGCATCGTATGTGATGAGGGGAGAATTGTAACATGGGTTGGATAATTAGCACTTTTGAATTAGAGTGGAAATTTGTGGCAAAATCAATAAATAAAATTATGCACACGCACAAGAGCACCACATTGTGTAGAAAATGCCATCATTTTTTTTATCATTAGAGCCTGATTATAGTGAGATGAAAAGCAGTAGGATACCCACATTTTCAGTTTGTGAGCTTGTGTTCTTAATTACATTAAAATTACGGCTCAGGAAACAAACTTCACACATATTTGTCGGCCCTGTGCATGCATTTCTTACTTAGTTTGACCATCTTTAAAACATTGGTTCCAAAGTCCTGCATAGCACTGCCATGCAGAAACCTTTTTTCTCCTTTCTTATCATTCTGTCAGTTACATTGTATCAGTCACATCCACTGAAAATTAAGGTTTGCTCCTCCTGTAAAGTTGCCATTTTGGTTATGTAATCTATACAGTGCCTTGAAAAAGTTTTCCACATTTTTTCACATTACACCACACAGTGTAATGTATTTTATTGGGATTTTATGTGATAGACCAACACAAAGTAGCAAGTATTTGTGAAGTTTAAAGAAAATGATGCATAAGGTTTCAATAAATAAAAACAGTTCGGTCTGTGAAATGTTCCTGCTGTATAAAAAAATATACAACATACTAAATTTAGACAACAATCGGCTCAGAAATGAAATGAGAACAGCTTGTAAATCAGTTTCAGGTGCACAAGCTAGACTTTACCAAGCCCCCGTTTAGTTTTGTGACTAGACGTTATTGCTTCACACAATTGTAGGAGCCATATATTCACAGCAAGACACCTCAAAAATGGATCATTTCAAATGGTTCAGCTTTTTTTTTTTTAGAAACCAGAGATTCCCAAACCTGGTTCTCCCGACCCTGCACATTTTAGTGTTTATCCAACATTAAGGTTGTGTGTTAGAGAAGGAAACCATTACAGGTTCCCCCTTTACAGGGTAAGGAGGGGAATCTGACAGTCATTCTTTACATTGTGTTGGAAATCCATGCTGAACAAACCAATAGAAATGTTCCAGCATGACCTGGAATCAAAAATGTTCCTTTGACTTACATAGCGTTTTATGTAAAGGTATAGAAAGTTTTTGGCATTATACTTCCCTTCTACCAGTTCTAAGAGCTGTGATCTCCTTACAACAACGAGAATATATCTACAATAACAGAGAGACATTGGCCACGAAGCACAGGAACAGCAGTGCATTTTCCAGATCTTATGAAAAGGCACTCTTGGTGAGGCAGGGAGCCTAATCTAGGCCATCCTCCACAGCTCACCTCCCCAGCTGGAGCACATGACCACGCTCCTCCTGCACACCTGTGACTAGACAGGTTTTTGAGCCAGCTGATATTTGTTCTCTCACTTTAATCTTTTTCTACACCTGTTCTGCCTCATTCTGTCTGCCTCTACATCTTTTATCTTTTCGTTTACCTGTCCTCCACCCCCCTCCTTCTCTTTTATCTTTTACTGCACCTGTACCCTCCCTCTCCTCCTTGCACCAGCAGCTCCATGCATGCTTAACTGCTTGTGTTTTCCCGTCTGCCCTTTATTCCTTTTCACGCGGTGTACTTTTAGCTGCCGTGCCTCTGGCTTCCTGGGTTGGCTTATTTGGGCATCCCCGAACTGGAGAGACCGTGGCAGTCTGAGGAACAAGTGTAGAAAACATCACAGAATTTGAACTGCGGTCCATCTGCCAATTCTGGAGCGCACTCTCTTTCTGTCTCTCTCTCACACACTCTCTCTCTTCTCATAATCACTAGGGACATGCATGACAGAATGGAAAGTGCTACCAACTTAGGTCACACACATGGCCATGAGCACACACACACGCACACACACACACACACACACACACACACACACACACACACACACACACACACACACACACACACACAGTCTTGATCATTATCAGCTATTTGTAGACTTCAAACAATTACAGGTCAAAAATGGTGGTACATGGGTCAGGTGGTACATGGGTCAGGTGGTACATGGGCCGGGCAAGACTGTTTTGTCAGTTGTACTAGACATTACCCACACTTTATCTTGCCAGTACTTTAGTACACAGTCCAGCTACTGTCTTAGTAACCCATGTGTGAATAGAGCAGGTAATTTTCCAGAGAATTCACAGTGAACCATGCTGTGGCTTCTGCACTCATGTCACAGGCACCACCCCTTGTCAAAGCCAATAAGAATATTCCCTGTGGTGATCTGACATGGAAAATCTGTGGCTGTGTGCAACATTGTGTGTAATAAATCCATGTGAAAATGGATTTATTACTTATTATCTTAGCAATGGCTTTCTAACTGTGTCTTGACCTGTCAAACCTGCATCTCCAAGTCTTCTCACAGACTTCTCTTGAGTTTCAAAGTCAAAACTGAAACATTGTTAAGCTTTACTGTGAAGTGTTGTCATGTGAGGTGACTATCACACAAGCTGTTGACTCTCAGAAGCTTGTCTTTTGATGCTGCTGTGGATTTGAGTCTGTCACACTTTTCTTGTAACAAAGCTCTTCATGTTCCTTCAGTTTCAAAGAGCTTTTTATAGTGTTGTAAACTATGCAGTAAACATCCCACAAAAACGTGCCTAGAGTTCCATTGGTTAAGTCATATGCTTACATTTACATTTACATTTACGTTTACGGTGTTTAGCAGAAGCCCTTATCCAGAGCGACTTACAAAAGTGCTTTGCTGTTCACTCGGAAAATATCCTGAGCTAGTAGACGAGGCTAGAGTCCAGAGATTCCTCACTCTCAGATCCTGTTGAACACAAATGTCATACTTTTTTTTTCTCTATCCAAAGATACAAAAATATTGGCAATATATGTCCATTACACAGACAATGGGCTTGATTTATCTATTGCTGCAGACCAGCTAGTTGTTAATCAAATTACTCCCCTTATTTTACAGTTTATATCATTTTCAGTTTTTATTTCCCTCCTTTTAAGACCTGGCAGTTTACTGCTTACCGCTGTACCATTTGACATCATGTGACTTTCTACTATTTGAGGGTATTCGTTGGACTGAGCTTCTTCAATGACCAGAAAAACTGGAAAATGTGGGTGTGTTGAAAAAAAACTTTTATGTATATGTTGAGAATGCTGAATGTTTCAAAGTAGAACAATGCTGACTAGTGTATAATCTAAATGCACAGATCTAAGCTACAGCTAAGCTGGTTCAGCCTCAGCTACACAATGAATTACATTCTAATAATTTCATTAAAGAATAAAATGAGGTGCTTTACTATGTTTAAACAGAACTCCCATACCCCCCGACTCCACCAGCCACTATTGTATGCATTGTCTCCACTAGCATGTCAGCAAATTCCTCTGCTCATTTTTACATTCCTTGTATATTTTGTGTTTTTTAAAGAAAAATTCTTTAAAGATGACCATAAGAATATAATGGTGAAACTGGACTACATACAACTCTACTTTTTGTAGGTGGCAGACAGGGCTTAGTGTTCAGACTGCTCAGGCAGGGAAAACACTGTCTCGTCCTAATGTCAGAGCATGACAGCCAGACAGAGCTCATACACCTGAACTACGTTTGTACTTCATTCTCAGAGAGAGAGAGAAAGGGAGAGACAGAGAGAGAGAGAGATCATGACAGTCTGAGTCAGGAATCATCTACATCTTACAAACAGGCATGCCCCGCAGTGTTTGCTCAGTCAAGCTTTTTACAGGACCACACTCCATTTTACAAAGACAAGATGAACTCTCTTAACACACACAGAGGAATGGAGGTGCTCCCAATTGTGCTTTTGCTGTTCCATTGAGAAAGCATTTTAGTGATACTGGATGGTACTGGTTAACTGAACCCCCAGTAACCCTTCAGCCGCCTGTCACTGCTTTGACTCTGTAACATACAAGCTGACTGATGTACTTGGGCACATTTTACAAGATTTCTTTTCCGCCCAGAGTCAAAGAACCTTAATTGTAGCTTGTGCTGTCAAAAGGGCTGGCAAGAGAACGAAAAGCATATGGGAACATGTTTGAGTCTGCCCTGGAGATTTTGTTTGTCTGCATAGTCATAAAAAGCAGCTGAGACGCTGAGCATCATTTTTTCCCCTCCCTTGTCTGTACCCATATTGTGTACTTGGTCTGGTAATTCTTCCAAGAATAACAAGGAACATTCCTAGAAAAAAAAAAACATCCATTTGAAATCTGTCTGACCTTTAATTAGGCTGAGATATTTTATGTTGTTCTGCTCAGACAAGCATTAGCAGATTTGGACCAGGTGTGATTAACACTTAATACTTTCAGACATAACGCTAAATCCACTGACAGGTGAAGTGAATACTATTGATTATCTCGTTACACTGGCACCTGTCAAGAGGTGGGATATACCAGCCAGATCTTGAAGTTGTACTGTGATGTGTTGGAAGAATGGGGAAGTGTACAAATTTGAGTGACTCTGACAAAGGCCCAAGTTGTGATGAATGGATGTCTGGGTCAGAGCATCCCCAGAATGGCAGGTCTTGTGGGATGTTCCTGGTATGCAGTCTTCTGTACCAACCAAATGTGCTCCAAGAAGGGCCAACAATAGAATATGGCCACATGCATCTAAGTCTTATATTTGCTGGGAAAGATTTTCCCAGATCTCAATCCAAATCCAGAGATCTTATAGACAAGTACTTGCAGCCTCAAAAAATAGCATGAACCCTATGGTCTTTGCCACACTAATGCGTCAGAAATAAAATGCTTCATTGAATTTGACACTAAAATTCGAATTGTATTCAATAGTGATATATGGTGAATTATGTGTTGGTAGAAACAAACCAAAAATGGCATCAGACATATTTAGATTTGTACTTTACAGGGTACTGTACTATAATCAAGTAGGTTACCGTGCTGAAAGATCTGACTATTGCTCATTTTACTGCATTTATAATGTTCCATTTCTCTGCAAAGCTATTTCAAGTAGATGTAGTACTGATTTCTAAATTTGATAAATATGTATGTACTTTATGGGGATCAGCAGATACATGGAAAATATCAGCTTCAATCCACCATAATTATTTTGTAAATAACTGGTTATATTTGAGATGTAATATATGTGATACCAAGATAGACATCAGACGTGCATAGTCAGAATCGTTTGAGTTGTATTATGACTTATGCAGTTATCAAAGTATAAAAGTCACATTAGCCATCATAGTAGTCTGTAAAGTGGTGTTGTGCTAGATACACCATGGCGCCATGACCATAAGTCTCAGCAAATTAGATCAGAGGTATGTTCCATAAACAACCCAATGGATATGTTCTATACAGCTTTTGCTGACTGTAATTCTGCCCACAATGTTTAGATACTCTTAAGATTGGCTTTAGTTTCAAATAACTTGAAGGCATCATCTGATTTGATTGCATTATCGATGTTTTTAGTACTTTGCAGTCTATCAGTCGCCTCTGTGATGCATTTGGCATGGCCACCCATATCCATCCAGTCCTTTAACATCTTAGAAAATGGGTCTGTAAAGGCTCGGGGGGGAAATCTCTGCCAGATTGTCTCCAGGTCAAGGTAAATCATAGTTAAGCAGATGGATTTCTTGTTTGGCTTTTTTGCTAGTTGATCCTTTGTTCTCTGTTGTCTTCAGCCATCCCTGCCAGCGCAGAAGTAAACCTCTATGAGGGTGCCCCCCGAATACTGCATTCATAAGCCCTGATCCAGCATGGCAGAGAGCCTGGCCAATTGCACAGCCAACTATACATTGTCTGGAGGTCCTGTTTCACATGGTTCCAGTGGTGAATGCCACATTGCAGGCCCTAACCCCCCTGGGAGGATATTTATAGGGTTCTGTGGCAGTCAGGGGTGTTGGAATGTGCAACTCTACCATGCTCAGCATTGGGATTCCACGCATGTATGTCCTGCCAAAGAGAATGGACCATAAACTGGAGCTTGGTCTTGGATGTGTGTATAGGCCAGGCTATATGCTAACAGGCTGTCATGGGCCTGACATAGGGATGAGGATAGCTTTTTTATCACTGACTTCTCTTCATGCTGACCTATGCTAAGGACTGCCTAAAAGCCCTTATGAACGAAGGACAATGATATCATCATGTGCTCTGCACTGTATTATTCCTACTCTATTGAGTGCTCTCTGAAACCGTGTTCTATTACAGTTCAATCACATTAAATCACACAATGGGAGAGTTTTCATTTGTCTTTCTGCATCTAGTGAGCCAATTCGAAAACCTGATCCTCAAAGCCTGCAGTATGTGTGTATGTAATTGGAGTAAAGGTTGGCTTGGTTGGCTCTGTTTATTGTTAGAGGAGTATGCCTGCGGCCTGAGTGGACAGGTGAGTGCATCACGAGATGGTGTGAAGCAGTTTTGTGATCCCTGATCAAAGTTACAGAGGAAGGTAGTTTGCCATATGAGATATGATGAAAGAACAGATGAGAGAGGACTACACAAAGATACTCCTCCAAACTTTTTGTGGACTTCTGTGCCATATATATATATATATATATATATATATATATATATCCAGAATTCAGAATGTGCTGCAGTTCATTTCACATTTCAGTTCAGTTATTATATTATATATTATATAATTATATATATAAATAATGTATTGTGAAAATATCTTTAAATATTGTGATACAATATTTTTACAATGTCACTCTGCCCTAATTCTGACCACACATGGTTAAACAATAGCCTGCACTGTTTGGGGCATCAATTGTTGCTGAATACATTAATTAATCACCACCACCAACAACAACAACAACAACTCATGAACAGGAATGAGTCAGTATGCTCATAGAATAGCCAGCTTTGCAATTCATTTAACAATTTGCTTATTTATGCACTGAAATCAAAATTGCAAAGGCCTGAATTGTGTGATTGTGACATATGATATATTGTACAGAGCTCTGTTCCATTTGTGTGAGCGATTTCCACAGACATAATAGAGCTGAAATTGAACAAGGTCTGGGTTATTCTTCCGATCTTACACTGCCGTGACCCTGCCTCATTTCCGGCCAACACTCAGTCGGTGCAGATTCAGGCCTATTCTCACCTCCTCCACAGTGGTGAGGCACTGCCATGCCACATTTCCCTCTGCTTTAATGCGAAGCCGAGACACAGCAGCCTTATGTCAGGAGTGATGCACATCATTTCCACAACTGCCAAGTCCCCTACTCTCTTTGTTCCTTCTTTTCCTGTTCTCTCCCCAAACCTACACCATCCTTTCTCGTCAGCTACTGCTTTGTGAGGAGCTAAACTCATTGCAAATTAGATACATTTGCACCTAAATTGATTTGTTCTTCTATATGCCATGTTCTTCTTGCTCAGTATCTCTTTTCTATGCATTTCACTGAAAAGTTGTGCAAACATGGTAAGATTTTGGGACCTGGTCAGATGACTCATAGATTAAGCCAATGCTAATTATATTCCACCACTGAAAAGCCTTTTGTAGTGCAGATTAGGCTCAGGCTTAGTCCGGAAAATCAGCCATTAATGCAAGTTCAGGTAATGAGAAATGTAATGTTGAGGAATGATGTGGTGGAGATGATATGTACAGCCTGTATTACATCCCTCTCATCATCCAACTCAAGCTATACCCCATGTGCAGCATGGCACTGGCTAGTTATGTTGTCGTGGTGTCAGCTTTTTGTTGTACCGGGGAGGCCAGGGGGGAAGAAGCGTCATCCACAGGGTCTCTCAAACAAGGGAGGGCAAGTGGTGTATTATATTTCATCAGACATTCATGTCAGCAGTCCCACACTGCCACACTACAGCCCGAATGGCTTTTGTCTCACACTTAGCATGCAATTTTCAACTGTTCGGTATGGTATGGTGATAGGTATGGCGATGGGGCAGAACCAGTGCTTGATTAGGACCCATATAAGTCCCAAAGGCATACCTGGACATGTACTGTTCCCCATCCCAAATAAATATCAGGCATGAGTGCTGCCTCTGTGTGAAATGACAACACTGCAAGTGCTTAGAAATAAGACAGCTGCTGTGCTTACAAAGTCTTTTCATATGTGGCAAATTTAGTGCCCCATGACACAGAGTCAGCTTCA